>ML304354.1:0-150225 GCA_005239505.1 Nicotiana paniculata
AGTATACTGGCATACTTGGCATATTTACTCATTTTGATAAACTGTTAGCATGTCTAATTTCTGCATATTGTTTACTGTAAATTCTAAGGTTTTGTCCGTCACTACCTCTTAGCCTATCGTTTGGGTTAGTTACTTCTAAGTTGGTGTACTCGCGTTACCCCCTGCACCTTGTGTGCAGATCCAGGTACACCAAGATCCGGTAGTGGATATTGAGCAGCTGCCAGAGTTTCATTGGAGTTGTCGAGGTAGGAGCTGGCGATCGCGACCTCGTCTTCTCTTTCTTATTCCACCTAATTCTCATATTTTGAGACTATGTTGTCTATTTCTTCATTTCTTTATTTTTATGATATAGCAGCTCATGACTGAGTGACACCGGGTCCGGGGTTGGAGATTTTTAATTTTTGTTTCAAATATTGTTTTTAAACTTCAGACTCTTAGTGTTATCACTAAATTCGTTTAAAATCGTATTTTTACTGGAAATTGAATTTATCTTAGATAAAAAGGGGCGGCTTGCCTGGTTCCACGACATGCGCCATCACGACTCCGAAATTGGGTCATGACATGGCACTTAGTGGGTACCATTGTGGTGTACTCAAGCCCTTCCTGCACATGTTTCTCGTGTGCAGATCCAAGTACCTCACGTCTACCTCAGTCTTAGCCACCAGAGACTTCAAGGTATATCTGCACGTGTCCGCAGATCCTCAGAGTCACCCTCTATCCTTATTTTTTTTCCCTCCTGTACTTCTTAGACCTGGTATAGCAGACTGTAGATAGTTTTTCATTGAGCTATTGACTTGTGGTTCCGGGTTTTGGAATGTGTTCCATATAGTTGGCAGTTTGGTTTACTTGTATATGTCGAGCAGTATTTTTACCTTTATATAGTAACTTCGAATCTTAGTTGGTTCTTATTGTTCTTTACTTCCGAATCATTTCAATGTTAATAGGCTTACCTAGTCATAGCGACTAGGTGCCGTCACAACGTCTTTCAGAGGGGAAAAATGGGTCGTGACAGAAGTAAAAAAGAATGCCCCAGTCCGAGTTAAAACATAAATTCATCAAGAACGAGGTAACCATACTTCTCAAAATAGGATCCATTAAGGAAGTAAAGTATCCCGAATGGTTAACTAACGTAGTGGTAGTCCCTAAGAAGGGAAATAAACTTAGAATGTTGTTCCGTCAAAAAAAATATTGGTGCAACTTATCAACACCTAGTAATTCCTTAATGTTAGAAGAACAAATAGGAAAATAAATGGAATTTTATATTGATGACGTGTAAGTTATGTCCCTGCGAGCAGAGGACCATTTAACACATTTGCAGGAGACTTTCGATATACTGAGGAAGTACAATATGAAGCTCAACCCAGAAAAGTGTGCCTTCAGGTTCGGGTCGGACAAGTTTCTTGGCTTCATGGTGTCCAATCTAGGAATCGAGATCAAACCCAATGAAATCAAAGTTATCGAGGATATCACGGTAGTAGATAATGTAAAGGTCGTGCAGAGGCTAACAGGGTGGATAGCCGTCCTAGGGCGATTTATTTCGAGAACCTCAGATAGGAGTCACCGATTCTTCTTGCTGCATAAGAATAAGAATAACTTTATATGGACTCTGGAATGCCAGCATGCCTTTGAGGAACTAAATTGGTATTTATTTTGAGCTTGCCGCTACTTCAGATCCCGAAAGTGGATGAACAACTTTACTTGTACTCTGCATTCTCGGAGATAGCGATAAGTGGAGTCCTGATCCGAGAAGAACAAGGTACCCAGTTCCCTGTCTATTATGTTAGTCGGACCTTAGGTGAGGCCGAAATCAGATATCCACACTTACAAAAATTAGTGCTTGCTTTAATATGCGCCTCTAGAAAACTAAAACCATATTTTCAGTGTCATCTAATATGTGTTGTAAGAACTTATCTCTTCGAAATATTTTGCACAAAGCCGAGATTTCGGGTTGAATGGCCAAATGGGCCTTATAAATCAGCGGGTAAGATATTGAATATCTACCCCGAACCGCCATTAAGTCTCAAATCTTGGCAGACTTTGTTGTTGACTTCACGCCGGCCCTCGTACCCAATATTGAAAAAGAACTACTAATAAAATCGGGTACATCTTCGGGAGTCTGGACCCTCTTTATGGATGGTGCTTCGAACGCCAAGGGGTCCGGGCTAGGCATCGTACTAAAACCACCCATTGGTAATGTAGTTAGACAGTCTATCAGAACTACAAAATTGACTAACAATGAGGTTGAGTATGAGGCCATGATTGCAAGTCTCGAACTAGATAAAAGCTTGGGAGCGGAGGTTAGAGAGTGCAAATGTGATTCCGTCCTGGTGGTAAACGAAGTTAACAGATTTTTTGAAGTCTGAGAAGACCGAATACTGAGGTATTTGGATAAACTACAGGTGACTCCACAATGACTCAAGGAATGCAACTTGCAACCTGTACCTCGAGAGCAGAACAGCGAGGCCGACGCTCTTGAAAAGTTAGGATCATCGGACGAAGATGATGAACTCAACTCGAGGATTATCGTACAACTCATAGAGTTAAACTCCACAAGTTTTACCTAGGATTGGAGAAACAAGAACATAGAGTACTTAAAAATGGGAAGCTTCCATCAGATCCAAAGGAGTCGAGAGCTCTGCGCACAAAGGTAGCACGGTTCACTTTGTCCGAAGATGGAACGCTGTTTAGAAGGACGTTCGGTGGATCATTGGCAATATTTCTGGGATCGGGAGATACGGAATGCATCCTGCGGGAAGTTTACGAGGGCACATGTAGAAACCATTTCGGTGATGGCTTGAGCATCTTCGAGGGCCTCCCTATGAGCTTGCCACTTCACGTGATCGATTATGCTTCTAGCCTTGTTCTGGATGGCCTCAACATTGATTTTGAATTGGGCAACCTCAGCATCGTCCTGGATGCCGGCCTTGACCGCTTTAGATTTAGAACTCCTCGAGTTTATTGGCGGCCGAATCCAGCTGAGACTGAAGCTCTTTGATATTCTCGGATCGCATCGAGTTCTTCTCTTTCTCAGCTCTAAGTTGAGCCTCATCCAATTCCAACTGAGCCTAAATAGTATCTTTCATCGCGGCCAAGACGTTCATGCTCCCTTGCCTCGGCCCGAACATCATCCACTTTCTTGATAAGCTGGTCGATTTGCTCGAGCCTCTGTCGGATCTGCATAATTGGATCATTAGTTGTTATCTCTAACTCGGTATCACTATCATGGAGAATTCAGAATACTTATTCGGCAATGTCGGTATGTTCCTCTCGAGCAGCAACCAGATCGGCCTGGAGTATTTCATTGAGGAGCCGGTAAGTATCGTTCTTCTCATTAAGGCTTCGAACTTCGGCCTTATGCTCCTCTATGACTCTGACAAAGTCTTTGTGGTGCAATATTGAAGCCTACAAAAGAACGAGAAGAAGTGTTAAGAATAATATACAAGTACAAAGAAAGTATGAAATAAAGTTCGAATGTTACCCAATTTAGTGCATGTTGGGCCTCGTTTAACAAGCAAGTGGCCCCCATGGCATTCATCACCGCCTGGGGGAGGCAAAAATTCAGGCATCTTCAAGGACGGTCAACACCAGATGCCGTTTGCGATTGGGTTGGCACTTGGAGCTTGAAATTGATCTACCAGTTTCGAGCTTGATGAAGACCCAGTTGCCCCCCGCCGATGGTACCTTCCTCGGGATCGATAAGTCGCCAAAATCGGGGATCTCCTTGAAAGTAATTGCACCGAGCTCATCAAAGAAGCCATGGAGATGTACCCGTTGCCCCTCTAACAAATTGGCATCTTGGATCATGGCATCGAAAATTTAGGGGGAGTCCGAGATGTCGACCACCACAGTTTCGACCCCAGGAACCCCTTCAGATGCTTGGTGGGTTTTCCTTTGGAGATATATTTCTCCCTTCTTCACCGGGGATGGAGTGAATTCTGGTTCAGGAAGCTCGGTTGAAGTTCCTTTGTTGATTGCCTCCAGCTCAGAGGACACCTGTATCGAAACTGTATCTCGCGAACAAACCACCAACCCTGTTTCTTCTTCTTGCTCCTGATCTTCAGACTCGTGCATTAGCCGACAGACACATTCCATATACAAGGCAACGGAGTTTCCCTGAGGCCTGCGAGTTTTCTTCGTCAGCCTCTTCTTTTCCCAGCCCAACGGACTCGAGGCCCTTTTTTCTTGTTTTCCTCTTAACCGGCTTCGGAGCTCATAGTTGAGGGACATCTTTCCTGAGACTTGTAGAGAAAAGCAAGCAAGTTAGTTTAGAAAGGATTAAAGTGAAAAATGAATAGAGAGCAGAAGCTTACTGTGGTTGCGAGCCTCCTACCGACCCTTGGAAAGCTCAATCCAAGCCCGCTCAGAGTAGGGCCTCTGAGACATTAGACTCTCGACAAATCGTTTTAACTCCGAACCGGATCCGGCATCTGGTCCATAACTACAATAACAAAGTGAAAATAAGCGTGGTTTGAAGGAAACAAAATGGCGAAATGAGCATTCTAAGTAAAGGAAATTACGGTTAAAGTTCCACCTCTCGGAGAACGACATGTCTCCCGTCGGGATTAGGTCTAATGTCCTTATTCAGACGAACCAACCCATCCAGCCTCGAATGTGCGACTCATCCACGGTGTAGAACGGGGCTCTGCTATTCGGACGGGAAATTTTAATCAGTCCTCGATAGATTCGTGGACTGTAGAGACGCATCACATCAATGAGGGTAAATGAGCACCCCTCGATCTTGCTGGTTAAGAAGCGGAGGAGGACAACAATCCTCCAGAACGATGGGTGAATATGGCCCAAGGTAACATCGTACCTTTTGCCAAAGGACATTATTATGTGATCAAGGGGACTGAATGTAAAAGGGTAAGTGTAAACACTTTAGTACCCCTCTACATATGTGGTGATCGATTCCTTAGGGGAGGGGACGATAACATCCTTGTTTTCCCAGTTTGACTCCTCTTTGACTTTATCGAGGAGGTTCCTAGTGATAGTACACATGTACCTTGACATTGGTTCACATCGGCCCTGCACCAAGGGGGTCCTGTCCACCTTAAAATCAGCAACAATCGGGAACTTTATCGGAATGAATTCATCACGGTAGGGCTCCGTCTCAGCCGCCTTGCCGACAGAGCGCGATGAAGAAGGAGTCTCTTTTTGTGACATGGTTTTAGAAGTTTTAGCCATTTGTGAAAAGTAGAAAGTGAACAAATTGACTAAGGTTCACGAAAATTAGGCATGAGAAGTAAGAGGCAAGAATTCTTCGAGAGCATAAGCATGGAACGTGATGGTTGCAAAGGTTTGAATGAGGAAAGATTTAGAGTTTTATAGGTTGAAGGCGACAGTTCAGAGTCACCTAGTTCCCGACTAGCGCCTGACAGGCATTTAATGCCTTGGTAACTAGACCGACGGGATCTTTCGCTTCTTGCATCACGATCGATCTAGTCAATGATGTCATCAATCGAAAAGATGAAGCTCGAGAAATCATGTCTATTTGTATACGGTCAGAACGAGCCTGACCTTATGGTGGTTAATCGAGGTTGGATCATGATAGACAATAGTTTGACCCCATATTTTATCGAGCCTCAATATTAAGTTATGTTGTTGAACCCCTAATTCGAAAGTCGGACAAGGACGACGATCAGTCAAATCGAGACTGAGCGGAACATAGTTCAAAGGGGGTTTATCGGTTCGAACAACGGTAAGCCAAAATATCAGAGATCGAGCAAGGATCTCAGCGGGAATCTCGGCACGTATCAAGTCGAGGCCGGATAATTCCAATCATGATATTTTTTATTGTATTTAGAATTGTACCATAAGTAGAACTCCTCTGCTATATAAAGGGGTTCTAATCATTTTATAAGCATCATATTCTCGCATAACAAAGAAATATATAACATTTTCTCTCTTAAGTTCTCTTATTCAGTTGTTCAGTTCTTACTCTTCAATAATATGGTCAGTTGCTTCGAGGGCGATCTAGCTTGAGGCCAAAAGCTACGCATTACATTGGCTTGCTTTATTTTTACAGTTAGTTTCTAATATCAATTTTCATATTTCTCAGTTTGTGCCAAGTGAAATCACATATCCTTAATAATACTTATAAATTTAATTGTTATCCGATTTTAAGAGTAAACAAGGTGTTAGATCAATAGCCTATTTGACCAAGCTTTTAAAAATTAGCTTATTCTGAGAAGTGTTTTTTTTCTTAAACGTGTTTTGTTTTTGTTAGAAGTAATTTAAGTTTGGCTAATTAATATGAAAAATAATTTTGAACAACAATTAGTGTTTATCCAGGCTTTTAAAAAGTATTTCTAAGTGAATTTATTTTAAAAGTGCTTTTAAAAAAAAGGATTTTTGGGAGAAATTACCTTTTTTAACTTCTCCAAAATAGTTCCTGCTTCTACTCAAAAATATTTTCTTTTCCTTCTAAAAACTTGGCCAAACACTTCAATTTTAAGAAAAGAAAAAGAAATTTTGTGGGAGGAAAAAATACGTTTGGCTTTGGAAAAGATTGACTAAACGAGCTATAAGTTTGTCCAGTTTGTTATTATTTTTTTTTCAGATTTGAAATCTTATTTTGAAAACATAAAAAAGAATCTTTATTTTGCAGAACGTTTTGGGCTCGAACCCCTGTTCGTGACCCATTAAGTCAAGGAGACTTCGGTTAAGCCTTAAAATGTAGTAAAAATTGCACGGGGCGCCGTATTTGGTCGCTACTTTTTAACCTGTAGCCGCTTTGTTTTTTGTTTCCCGTACCCGTTTTTTGTTAAAAGCGTTTTAAAAAGACAATTTTTCCATTTTTATTAAAAGAGTACTTTCTCTTCAAGTAAACCTTGGTCCTCTACTTTCTCTTCAAGCAAATACTCTCTCTCTTCCGCTCTTCGCGTTGTCTCTGAAATCAAACGGTTTTCGTCATTCTTTTAATTTTCCAACTGTTTGTTCCCCAACAATTACATATAATCACAGGTACATTGCATTAACTTTCTGGGTTTTATTGTAGTATTAATTTTTACGATTTAATTTCTTGTTTTTATTTTTGATAGTCATGTTAGTTGAATCGATAGTTTCTTTGGGTTTAGTTTGATTAGTGCATTAGTTTTACTTTTAAAATTGTGTTTTTATTTTTTTCTTGAACGTGTATTTGTGTTTTTGATGAACATTCTATAAATTCTTCAATGGTTTTTGGAGACGTCGAAATTTTAAAAAAATTTCAGAGTTAAATAGATGAGACTATCATGTATACCTTAATTTTAGGGAGCTGAAGTTTTGTATTGTATTTTGTGTTTTCTGTTATAATTTTTATGAACTTCAGCATTAATTTTGGAGTTTAATTTGTATTTGCTAAAGTTTATAATAATTCAAGGATACATTAATTTTGGGAGCTGAAGTTTTTTGTTTTTTGCGTTTAATTATTGGTGTTAAATTTCTTCTTTGCTGAAGTTTTTGTTCTGTAACTGGTGAACTTCACCATTTTTAGGGAGGTGACGTGTTTTTTTGTTTTTGGTGAACTTCAACATTTAGGAGCTGAAGTTTTTGTTTTTGTTTTGGTGAACTTCAGCATTTAGGAGCTGAAGTTTTTGTTTTATATTTGGTGAGTATCAGTCTTCTTAGAGCTGAAGTTTTTAACTGATTTTTTTGATAATTCTCGTTATTTTTGCTATATTTTACTTTCTTTGAACAGATGGCATCTACAAATACTAAAGCACCTACAAATCCTAAAGCACCTAAAGATCCTAAAGCCGCTAAAGCATCTAAACAACGTAGAATATCAAAAGATCCTTCAGTCCCTGTTGCTCCACCTGCAAGACCAGGGGATAGATATTTTGAGCTTTGAGATTGGTTGAACTGTCGTGCTTACTGGAAGGGGAACCACGATTTGAAGTGTTTGATCACAATTTTCTTGACTCCTGCACAACAAGATAAGCTTAATAATGGTACATTTCAGTATATTTTGCCTATGGAGAACTTCAAATGCAGCATGAAGTTTGTTCAGTGTTTGTGTCTTTCTCGAATATTCACCAATGATTGAGACTCCATTAGTTTCACGATTCTTGGGCGTGATGTATCGTTCAGCCTTGAAGACTTTCACATTATGTGTGGTTTGAGGATCACAACACATAATGTTGAAAAACCATGTAAACGAGAGAGCAAGATTCTGAAGCGCTATTTTGGGAAGTCTAAGGGTGTGACCTTGAAGGACATTCGAGATTTTATGTCCCATAATGAAATTCAAAAGAATGATGTGAATTTGAAGCATGTATGTGAGAGCGATGAAGATGCTGTAAAACTTATGGAAATTCTTCATGTGGGGTCTATTCTGTTTGGAAAAAAGATTGAATCAACTGTACTGTAGGATTATTGAGCTATTGTCGAAGATGATAAAGCTTGTGTTGATTATACTTGGGGTAATGGGTCTTATTAGAAGCTCATTACGTCAATGAAAAATGCATTGCACAACCAGTCCAAAGATCATTCAACTGAGTATACTGTTGGTGGATTTCCATATTCGTTGTGTGTTTGATTCTATGAGCGTTTCCCACATATTCGGAAGAAGTATTTAAGAGAGGACGAGTACCTTGATGCCCCTCAGGTTCCCAGGATGTTACGTAATGTATGTGTGGGAGAGCCTAAATTTACAGAACTTCATGAGTATTATTTCAGTAATCACGTTGTATGTGAATGTTTTTTTATTTTTGTAGTTTTGTTAATATGTTGACGTATTGCTTTTATTTTATTTTTATAATATACATTTTTTGCATTAAACAAAAATATCGGACGTTTGAGGTATTGGATATAATTCATACAGAAGAGGAATTGAATTCAATGCCTTGGATTAGAAAATTGCCATGCAGCCGGATTCGTTGAAGGGTACTTAATGTGGTTCCTTCAACTGGTGAATCACCACGTAGTCGGAGTCGATCAAAAGAAGCCCGTCAAAATTAAACTAGTGAATCAACTCATACCTAGAGTCGTTCTAACCGTTCTACAACAGTGTTGACAATGAATTAGTCAATACAATATGTTCTGTAAGTTTTGAGTTGAAGTTTTTCTTGTTTTTATGTTTTTGTAAAACTACAAAATGTTTTTAGCTGAAGTTTTATTCTGCTCTTGATGAACTTCAACATTTTAGTAACTGAAGTTTGTGTTTTGTATTTGCTGAACTTCAGCATTCTCTTTATACCTGAAGTTTTGTTCTATATGTGATGAACTTCAGCATTGTAGTAGCTGAAGTTTTGTTCTGTTTGTGATGAACTTCAATATTTTAGTAGCTGAAGTTTGTGTTCTTTATTTGCTGAACTTCAGCATTCTTTTATACCTGAAGTTTTGTTCTATTTGTGATGAACTTCAGCATTGTAGTAGCTGAAGTATTGTTCTGTTTGTGATGAACTTTAACATTGTAGTAGCTAAAGTTTGTGTTCTGTATTTACTGAACTCCATCATTCTTTTATACCTGAAGTTTTGTTATGTGTCTCTATACTAGAGGATAACGAGTGAGGTTAAAAGGCATGCAGAAGAAGAAAGACGCATAATTGCAAAAGAAGTTGTCGAGCAGTTTAAACAGGTTGAGCAATCTACTATTGTGGATGCAGTTTTCGTTAAAGTCAAGGTAAGCTAATTTATAGAGAAGTCATTTTTTCTGCTAATGTTATTCAGATTTATCATTGTTAGTAATTTTTTTCTAGGAATATTTTGATGAGAAGTTTGAAAAGTTGTTTAAGATTGTCGACAAATCAAATGGAACGAACGATGTCGATTTTGATTTGATGAAGTATCGAAAATATGATAGGATGAACGACTCATTAGAACATCTATCGATTATTAATGCTGCTCATGATGAAGCACGTGAAAATGTTACAGGTGAGGAAGTGTCTCTTGAAGGAGATCAGCGTGTTGAAAAACAATTTAACGACGAACGTCCCAGTGTTGATCGACTGAGCAAAGATGGAAATGATGAATAGTTATCAACTCTGAATGTAGGAAGCAAGAAAGGTGTAGATGATCTAGTTGTTGATGATGAAGAACATGCACCAAGTTGTGCTTTGGGAAAGGATATTGCAAAAGGCAATTTGATTGGCGATGGAGATCATGCACCGGTTGGTACTGAAGAATGGACATCGAGTGATGTGTGTACCACTATTGGGGGAGGTGATCGGTTTGCAGACGCATAGCTATTTGCGCTGAAATTTTAGGTGTAGAGACACAGAAAATCTACACTACAGGTATAAAAGTTTTCAGTATATATATATAGGTCTATCACGACACCAAATCCTAACAGGTCGTGATGGCGCCAATCGTGGAACTAGGCTAGCCAACCATCACCTAATTTCTTATTCGTTCTATTATAATACTTCTAAAATCAACAATAAGCAGCAACCAAAACATTAAATAATTTCATTATGTCTTTACGCCCCCATAATAATCTAACAGACTAAACAACTTTCCCAAGAATGGAGTCAACATGGTCACGAGCATCTAAGAAATAAAACTAACTCTGCTAATGTCTTAACCAATGTCTATGAAATAAATACTAATACTAATAAAGGAAAGGAAATAGAGAAGCTGCGGACACTGAACAGCTACCTCGAAATCTCGTAAGCTATTGAATATGAACGAAGATAGCTACTGCTCCGAACCGGTACCTGGATCTGTGCACAGAGGCGCAGAGAGTACTGACTAGTATGCCAACTCAGTAGTAATGAACATAAATCGCAGTCTGAGAAATACGAAACACACAACACAGGTACACTAATTCACAAAAACAGTAAAACACCAAGTCACCATAAAGTATTCATCAAATATATAAGTTCCAAAACAAATTTCTAGAAATCCTTTGAAACAAGTATAATTTTAATATATCTCAGTAAAACTCATTGTAAAATCAGTTTGAAAAACGAAGTGAATCACAGTCAAAAACTCAGTAAAATCATCATAAATATGCCCCTCGGGCCATAATCATTTCCCGTAACAATTTCCCTCAGCACCTCACCATCACTCAGTATCAGCCCAGCGGGCAACCTCACAGTCACCCAGTATCAGCCCAGGGGGCAACCTCATAGTCACTCAGTATCAGCCCCGCGGGCATCACCGCACTCAGTAGGTACGTGCGCTCACTGGGGGTGTACAGATCCGGAGGGGCTCCTATAGCCCAAGCGCTATAACAAGCCACATCATGGGATAAATGACTCACAATATTGGCCCTCGGCCTCTCTCGTATCGTAACATCCTCACAATATTGGCCTGCAGCTTCACTCAGTCAGACACTCTCAACATGCCACTCGAGCCATCATTATACCGGGTTCTCGACCCAATACAGTGTTTCATTTTCAAGAAATAATATCAAAATACTCTGAGTGTCAAAACAATTATCAAGAAAATACTGAGTGAAAATCATAACATATCAAGTGAGGAAAATAGTAAAAATAGCCCCAAGGGGTAAACAGATCGGCACTAGGCCCAAACATGGCTTACAGCCCAAATTATATCAAAATATATCAATACTATTAAGCATAGGCTTCAAAATCGGGTTCGCAACTCAATAGTTTCCTAAAAAGGAATATATTTCCAAATTTCCAATATTTACATTCCAAAATCCGTGAAAGGATGCAAGGTCCGGGGTTTCATACCCTCAGGACAGGATTTAAAGACATTACTTACCTCAAACTAGCCCGAAAAGCTACTCTGTAACCTGCTTGCCTCTCGAATAAACTTCCGAGCGCTCCAAATCTATAAAGATCAGATCTTTATCATCAAAATATGCTAAAGGAATTAATTCCAATTGAAAAGTACCAATTTTTGCATAAAACACGAATTTAGCCAAAACTCGACCCCCGGGCCCGCGGTATGAAACACGGAAAATTTTCTACCAAACAAGTTCTTCATTATCTCACGATTCCGTACATATAAAGAACGCTCAAATCGGAGTTCATTTGACCCGTCAAATCGACCCCTAAAGGTCTCATAATCTAAAGCTCTAACTCCACTTTTTTCTACTGATTTTCTTGAATTTAACACTGATATTAAGGTCTTTAATCACCTACAATCAAGTTAATGAGTCGAAAAAGCTTACCTCAATGATGCACCAATGTTTCCCTCTTCAAAATCCCCCATAAACCTCGGAACCCGCATAACAATGGTGGAAAAAGGGATAAAATTCGCGAAGTCTCCATTTTATACTTTCTGCCCAGGGATTTCTGCACCTACGGCCTTATTAGCGCACATGTGGACCCGCACCTGTGGTCCCAGGTGCGCACCTGTGCATATGACTTAAACCCTCGATTTCCACATATGTGGTTGCTTCTTCGCACCTGCGCTTCCGCAGGTGCGACCACTCGTCGGCACCTGCGACCCCTTCACGAATAGCAAAATCCGCACCTACGCAAGGTCTTCGCACCTGCGGACTTCGCGCCTGCAGTCCTCCTTCCGCAGGTGCGACCACACCAGCAGTGGTGCACCAGCAGCATATTTGCTGCATATTTCCAACTCTGAACTTCCCGTTAACCAACCGAAATCAATCCTGAGCCCCTCGGGACCCCAACCAAATATACCAGCTTACCATATATGATCATTCAAACTTAGTTGCACTCCCGAAACACAAAAATAACATCAAAACATCAAAATCACATCAAATTCGAGCCTAAGAACTTTGAAATTTCTAAAATCCACCAACTATGCCGAACCTATCCAAAACAGCTCCGATTGACCTGAAATTTTGCAGACATATCCAAAATGACATTACAAACATGTTTCAACTATCAGAATTCCATTCCGACCTCGATAGCCTATTCTCCACTGCCGACTGAAAAACACCAAAAACTAACTTTAATTCTACACCGGGCATCACAAAAATATTCTGAACACACTCCTAAGTCCCAAATCACCTAACAAAGCTACCCGAGCCATAAAATCCTCATTCCGAGGTCGTTTACCTATAAGTCAACTCTCAGTTGACTTTTCCAACTCTAAGGTTATTTTTAAAGACTAAGTGACTGAATTCTGATTATAATTATTCTGATTCCGAGCCTTCCAACTCTAACACATCAACAACAATATAACTAAGCTGTGACGAGGCAATAAAGTAATTATAAATGCAGATTCTAGGTAACGACCGATCGGGTCGTTACAAGGTCATTGACCTATCCCCCCTCTTTATGAATATGCAGTGGAAGTTAATACAACTGGAAAACTCTCTGGTGATGTTGAATTGAATGAAGATATAGTTGAGAAAATCCTTTCAGAGAATACTGCAGTGCTCCTCGATGTTGCTGCACAATTGAATGAACCTGGTGCTGGTGATATCGACAAACGTATGCAGTCTGGCGAAACCACAGTGCAAGACAAACGTCAAGGTATTCTTTAGATCACGAATTTATTACATTTGATCCAAGTATATTTTTTACAGTTTGAAATTTTACATTAATTTTTTTTATATGTTTTTAATGATTATTTAGAAGGATTCAATGGAGCTCAAAAAGAAATTGGTGAGCTTCTTCGACTATATGAAAAAGGATAAATACATCCATTCACATATGTTGGCTCACAGACAGGTGTGAAGTTTATTTGTATTATTTTATAAAATTTAGTCAGTATTATTTAGTAATTTTTTTTTTGCATGAAGATATAGGCATATCTGATGCTAATGGAAGTGGATCCTTTGGAATGCAAACACCATCTGTGTCGCAACACTTAGACCATGTAGTTATTTTCTGCTATTCGATTACAAGTTGTTTTGTTTTGCCTAATGTGTGTTTTGTATCAGTTGTATTTATGTATATTTTTTTTTTCTTTTGCAGATATCATCTGATGCATCAAAACTTCTTCCAAATCCTAAGAGAAGAAATATTTCCATTTCTCCTAATGTTACGAGTGACACCAGTGATATCCCCAACTTCAAATTATGTTCATTTTTGCTGGGTAGTACAGAAGGGGCTGGTTCAGAAGGTAATTTTGCTGCTGTTTTTGTTGGTGAAGAGATACAAGAAGATCGTGAAAAACAAGGATTTGGTTAAGTATGTGCCACCATGGCTGTGGATTTTTCCGGCACTACTGAAACGCAGCAGTTAGTTGTGACGGAACAACAAGGAGTTGATCAAGTATTTGGCACCACGGCTGTGGATTTTTCCCCTGCTGCTGAAACACAGCAGTTAGTTGTGACGGAACAGCAGGAAGAGTAAGCAAAAAGAAAATAAGATAAAAAAATGGAAAAGGATTCGTATGGAGAGTATTTGGTTGAAATCTCCTTACGTTGTTCCTAAACAAATACGAAGGGGGCAAGATTAGAAAGAAAGAAAGACTACACGAAGGTGTCCCTTCCATTATGTTAATAAAGACAGTGAATTGATGGAAAGATTTACCGATTGGCTGAAGACGGACGCTAGTGAATATAATTCCAAGCCATTCAGATTAGCTGGAATTGATATTCCAAAGTCATTCTTTACCGAGCTTGTGGATCCTAACTTTGAACTTTCTGATGAAGTAATTTATTAAGTTTTTTTTTTGATTTGGTTTTCAACTGTATTTCCCAAAATCTCAGCTTATTTTTACAGTAATGTTTTTGTGTTATAATTTGGTAAAATTAATCTTATTTTTATAGTAAAACTGCTGAAGTTGTTTAGCTTATTTTCTAAAATTTTAGTCTAAAGTTGCTGAAGTTTTGACATGCAGTCTCTACTTTTCTTTTTCTAAACTTTTAAGTCAAACATGCTGCAGTTTTTTATATTATTTCCTAACACTTCAAACTGAATATGCTTAAGTTTTTGTCATGCAGATTATAGTTTCTAGTTGTAATGAATTTTTTCTAAATTTCATACTTATATGCTTAAGTTTTTGTCATGCAATTTGTAGTTTTGTAACGCGTTTTTTTCTATATTTCATACTTATGCATGCTAAAGTTCATTATTTCACATATTTCTTTTTTGTTGTTGAATTGCAGCTTATTGAAGTGGGTGTATATTTCTTGTGAAAAAAATATTGCTATCACTTTCCAAGTTATCCAAAATCAAGATGTGTAGTAACAGATTTACTTTTTGATCAATATATGACTAAGCTGGATAGTGTTCATCCTACAGATGAAGAGAAGGAGAAAATTTTAAAAAGGAAGGAAAAAACAAATCAAAGAAAAAGAGGACATCTAAAAAACAGGAATGTGAGGCTTCTAAAGAAGAAGATGAAGTGGTGATTGAGAAACTTACTAAGTTTACTTGGTATGCTGATGAATCAACTGGTGAAAAGGTGGCCAACTACGTAAGAGGCATTGACCTCTCATGTGGTATCTCATGGGAATATTCCAAAAAAGTATTCTTTCTATTTCGACTTAAGTTAACGAGGAAGCAGACATCAATGCACTACTTTTTTGGAATTCTGATCTTTAAAGATAAAACTATATATGTGTATGATTCCTTGAGAAATAAATCATGTGAAAGTGGGGTTAAGCATGTCAAACTTATTCCCGATTGATCCCACATTGCCTCAAATGCTTGAACTTTGGGACACAAAATAAAAGTTGGGCAGAAAATTGTGTGAAAAAATTTCAAATTAAGTGGATGAATACACCCCTACAGGTTAACAAGTACGTGTTTTGAATATGTTTTATGATGCATCTTATGTTTATTACTTTTTCTTCTTGTGTTAACTATTCTTCAATTCTTGTTTCATGTTTTTTTTTATTGTGGTATATTTGCTCTTAAATTCATTGATATGCGGTTGAAGCTAGAAGATTTCTGCCATTTCGATCAAAGTCAAGTGCCGACATTCAGGAGAAAATTTGATGCAAATCTGTGGGCTCATCGAATGTGGAAACAAGATAGCGGTTATGAAACTCCAGACGAGCAAGTAGGAGTTGACTATCGAGAATATTGTGACGACCCAAAGGGTCATTACTTGTTTTCTTACCCATTTCGTGCTTCTGAGGCCTTGGAAACCTCATTTAGGGTTTCCTAGATTTGCGTGCACAGTCCGGGCGCGTAAACGGAAAGCTTAAGTATGAAATTTTGTGAAAAATGTTATGTTTTGATATTAAAATGAATAAATTTGACTTCGGTCAACATTTTGGATAAACGGACCCAGATCTATGATTTGAGGGTGCCGGAGGGTCCGTAGGAAAATATGGGACTTGGGCGTATGCACGGAATCGAATTCTGAGGTCCCAAGCCCGAGAAATAAATTTTTGAGTAAAATTGTTTTTTGAAAATATTTAAGGAAATTGAAAATGAAATCTGATTAGAAAGCGATGGTATCGGGCCTGTATTTTCGTTCCGGCACCTGGTACATGTCTTATATATGGTTTAAGTCCTTTTTGTAAAGTTTGGCTGAAAACAGATCTAGTTTGACGTGTTTCGGACTTAAAATGGAAAATTTGATGTTTTATGAAATTTGATAGAATTCATGGATTTTGAGGCTTAATCCGATGAATATGATGTTATTTTGGCGATTTGATCGCACGGATAAGTTTATAGGATGTTTTTGAGGTAGTGTGTATATTTAGTTTGGAGCCCCGAGGGCTCGGGTGAGTTTTGGATAGGCCACATATTTCATTTTTGGACTTGGAAATTGTTGGTCTAATTGATATGTAGGCTTCGCATTTGCGAGCGAACTTGAAAAAGCGATCTAGTCATTACAAATGCGAAGGTGGGTCTGGGCAAGCCTGATCGCAAATGCGACCAAGGGGTTCAAATGCAAAGGGTGGTCGCAAATCCGACGTCTGCCATCGCAAATGCAAACGTCCCTGCCTGAGGTCGCAAATGCGACATATGGATCGCAAATGTGAAAGCTGGGAATTTCTGAAGGGTTCGCAATTGCGAATCCTAGTTCGCAATTCCCATGCCAACCAGTGGCCTGCAATGCACTTAAACCGAATTTTTGAATCCATTTTCATATTTTCTCAAACTCAAACACCCTTAGGCGATTTTTCCAAGAACAAGACTTCTTCAAAATCATTTGTAAGTTGGTTTTTACTCAATTCTTTCAATCATTTAACATGTTTTCAACTTAAAATCAATGATTTCTATGGGTGAAATGGGGTGACTTGGGTAGAACTTAGGTTTTTAAAAAATTGGGGTTTGAGTGGGTGATTGACCTCCGATTAGAGAGCTATTTGTATGGGTGAACTCGGGATAGTAGGAGGGTCCTGAAAATGTATAATTTATCCGAATCCGATATGCTGTCCTGGGGGGCATTTTGGTCATTTTACCTAATTTCACGTAGTAACTTTGAATTAAATAGTATAATTAGTTGCTAGAGATGTTATTTACAATATGAAATTTATTTAAATATATTTGGGCCATTTGGAGTCGGATACCCGTGGAAAATGTGTGGTTTCGAGTTGATTTTTGAACCGGTTCGAGGTAAGTGGCTTGTCTAACCTTGTGTGGGGGACCTTTTCCCTTAGGATGTGATTTTTGGTAATTGAATGCCTTGTACGTGAGGTGACGAGCATGTACTTGTGCTAATTAATGAAATATCTGGTTTTACTTTAAATATTTAGATTGAGTTTCTTTCTTACGTGTTTTATTCTATTTGCAATTATTGTCTATGTTAGCTTAGCAAAGCACGCCTAGTTTCCCTAAATTGCCTAATCGCTTAAGTTGCTTTAATTGTACTACATGAAGCATGTTAGGCTAGAACTACTTGTTGCCTTGTATTTTTGCACTCCATTTCTGAATATCTTCTTGTTGTGGTTGCATATTTACTTTGGGACTACGGGACGGTATCCCGGGAGATCCCCCTGCATACTTACTTTGGGACTACGGGACGGTATCTCGGGAGATCCCCCTGCATATTTACTTTGGGACTGTATCCCGGGAGATCCCTCTGCATATTTACTTTGGGACTACGGGAAGGTATCCCGGGAGATCCCTCTGCATATTTACTTTGGGACTACGGGACGGTATCCCGGGAGATCCACTGGACAGTTGAGAAAAGGACTACAGGATGGTATCTTGGGAGATCCTTATTGTTACCATTGTTATTGAGCTGTACATATTCCGTGTTTACTTTGTTCTTGTGTTTTTGTTATTGCTTTGTTTGACTTGTCTTATTTGACTATTGTACTCATTATTACTGTCTGTTTTAATACTGAAAATTCCTATTATATTGTTTAACCTCAGTAGGGCCCGGACCCTCCTCGTTACTACCTGACCGAGGTTAGGCGGCACTTACTGAGTACCGTTGTGGTGTACTCATGCCCCTTCTGCGCATGTTTTTCATGTGCAGATCCAGGTACCTCCACCCAGGCGCACTATCCCCAAGGTTGAGAGATCTAGCAGAGACTTCGAGGTATATCTATAGCGTCCGCAGACCAGGAGTCTATATCTTATTCCAGCTTTAGTGGAAAGCTTTTCCTTCCTTTCAGTTATTTAGACATTCTGGAGTAGAGCATAGTATATTTCTGTTAGCCTGTGTTTTCCTGTAAGTTTCCAGGTTTTAGGGTGATATTGTAGATTTCCGCATGTATATGCCAAGCGGCATTTATGTATACAGTCTTTCTTTAGTGGTTCAATTTTAATTAATTATTCCGCAAGTTGTGTTATTTTTCCCCATTGTTAGGCTTACCTAGTTATAGGGGCTAGGTGCCATCACGACATGTTCACGGAGGGCGAACTGGGGTCGTGACAAGTTGGTATCAGAGCTCTAGGTTCATATGAGTCACGGAACATAGGCCGGTTTATTAGAGTCTCGATGATCAGTACGGAGATGTTTGTACTTATCTACGAGAGGCTATGTAACTGTTTAGGAAAAATGTTTACTTCATTGATTTCCTTGTCGTGCAATATTTTTGACATCAATTCTAAACCTCTGTCTTCTATTCGCTCACATATAGTGAGGACACGTACTACTTGGGATGATCAGGCACCCGTGCCCCCTACCGCAGCCATCAGAGGCCGGGGCTGAGGTAGAAGTCGAGGACACGCACGTGTTGCAGTGAGGGCACCTGCGTGAGCTGCCGCCGAGGTACCACCAGAAGATCTAGCCGAGGTTCGGGCACCTGACATGCCTACTGCCACTACTAATCCAGCCCTTCAGGAGACGTTAGCTCAGTTCATGTCTATGTGCACCACTCTGGTTCAGGCAGGGTTGCTTCCCCTTGCTGAAGCCACATCCCAGGTCGAGGGAGGAGCACACACTCCTGTGGCCCGCACTCCTGAGTAGCGAGTGCCTGTGGAGCAGGTCCCAGAGATCATTCCTACACCTCCCGTAGTGCCAGTTCAGCTCGAGGATGAGTTAGCTGCTTCAGAGCACGAGCATCGGAGACTTGAGAGGTTCAAGAAGTATGCTCCTCCGGTATTCAATGGGCTAGCATCAGACGATGACTTAGAGTTTTTAGAGGAGTGTCACCGTATTCTCCGCACTATGGGTATAGCCGGATCTAGTGGGGTTCCTTTACTACCTTCCAGCTTCCCGGAGCTGCCTATGATTAGTGGCGCTCATATGAGTTAGACAGTCTAGACGAGGCTGCTTCACTGACCTGGACCCAGTTCTCAGACGTGTTCCTGAGAGAGTTTGTTCCTTAGAGCCTAAGGGACGCATGGCGCACAGAGTTTGAGCATTTGCGCCAGGGTGCTATGACAGTTTTAGAGTATGCTATCTGTTACACCAAATTGGCTAGGCATGCACCGGCCTTAGTTGCTACTGTCCGCGAGAGGGTTCGCCGGTTTGTTGAGGTTTTTATCCCACCCATCAGATCTAGGATGGATCGAGAGTTGGATATGGACATTCCTTATCAGCTGGTAGTGAGCATTGCTAGGAGGATCGAGGGTATGCTCGCTAGGGAGCGAGAGGAGAGAGAGGCCAAGAGGTCTCGAGAGCGGGCCACTACTCTGGTGCTTGTACCCCAGCAGCAGGTTGACATGGTAGGGGTTATATGGTCCGCCCTGTTCATTCATCTCGTCCAGCAGTCAGCGGTACCCCAGCTCCACCCAGGCCTCAGGAGCCTTACTATGCACCTCCAGTTTCTAGCGCGCCTTCGGCGCTAGGTGCTTTCAGGGGTCAGTCTAGCAGACCTGGCCCTAGCCAGTCACAGCCACCACGTCCTCCCAAAGCTTGTTTTGAGTGTGGCGATACACGCCATCTGGTTAGGGACTACCCCAGACTTAATAGGGGTGCAACTTCACAGACTCTTCAGCGACAACATGCTCAGCAGAGTTCTAAGGCCATGATCACAGCTCCATCTGCTACCCTATTTGCTAAGCCAGCTAAGGGCGGAGGTCGGGGAGGTAGGGGTCTCCCACGAGGGGTAGGCCAGGCCAGATATTATGCTATTCCTTCTCGTACCGAGGTTTTTGCCTCCGATTCTGTCATTACAGGTATTATACTGGTTTGTCATAGAGATGCATCGGTTCTATTCGATCCTGGCTCCACGTATTCCTATGTGTCTTCTTATTTTGCTCCACATTTGGGTATATCCAGAGATTCTTCGGGTTCTCCTATTTATGTTTCTACTCTAGTGGGGGATTCTCTTGTCGTGGACCGTATTTATCGGTCGTGTTTGGTTACTATTTGTGGTTTTGAGACCAGTGCGTGTTTATTGTTACTCGATATGGTGGATTTTAAATTATTTTGGGCATGGAGTGGTTGTCTCCACATTATGCTATTCTTGATTGTCATGCCAAGACCTTGACGCTGGCTATGCCAGGTATTCCGTGTGTTTAGTGGAGTGGTACCTTAGATCAGAATCCTAGTAGAGTTTCCTTAAAGCTCAGCATATGGTTGAGAAGGGGTGTGCCGCGTATTTGGCTTATGCGAGAGATGTCAGTATTGATACCCCTTCTGTTGATTCAGTTCCAGTGTTACAGAATTATCCCGATGTATTTCCAGCTGATCTTCCAGGCATGCCGCCCGATAGAGACATTGATTTTGGCATTGATTTGTTGCCGGGCACTCAGCCCATTTCCATTCCTCTGTACCGTATGGCTTCTCCTGAGTTGAAGGATTTGAAGGATCAGTTACAAGAATTGCTTGATAAGGGTTTTATTCGACCCAGTGTTTCACCTTCGGGTGCTCCTATCTTGTTTGTGAAGAAAAAGGATGGTTTTATGCGCATATATATATATATTATTGCCAGTTGAGATGGGTTACAGTGAAGAACTATTATCCCTTGCCTCGTATTGATGATCTATTTGACCAGCTTCAGGGCGCACAGGTATTTTCTAAGATTTATTTGTGCTCAGGTTACCATCAGTTGAAGATTTGGGAGCCGGATATTTCGAAGACTGCCTTCAGGACTCGGTATGGCCATTACGAGTTTCTAGTTATGTCACTTGAGTTGACTTATGCCCTAGCAGCATTTATGCATTTGATGCAGAGTGTGCTCAGGCCATATCTCGACTCGTTCGTCATTGTTTTCATAGATGATATTCTTTTTTACTCCCGGAATCGGGAAGATCATGTGCAGCACCTGAGGACAGTACTTCAGGCCCTGAGAAGAGAACAGTTGTATGCAAAGTTCGCAAAATGTGAGTTTTGGTTGCGTTCTGTGGAATTCTTGGGCCACGTAGTATCGAGTGAGGACATTTGGGTGGATCCTAAGAAGGTATAGGTCGTGCAGAGTTGGCCCAGGCCGTCCTCAGTTACAGAGATTCGCAGTTTCCTTGGCTTGGCGGGCCGCTACTGTCATTTTGTGGAGGGATTTTCATCGATTGCAGCCCCTATGAGCAGATTGACCCAGAAGGGTGCTCCATTTAAGTGGACGGAGGAGTGTGAGGCGAGCTTTCAGAAGCTCAAGACAGCTTTGACTACAACCCCTATCTTCATATTTCCTACTAGTTCGGGGTCTTATACAGTTTATTGTGATGCCTTGCGAGTCGGCCTTGGAGCGGTGTTGATGCAGGACGGTAGGTAGATTGCCTACGCGTCTACACAGTTGAAGATACGTGAGAAGAATTACCCTTTCCAAGACCTTGAGTTAGATACCATTGTTCATGCCTTGAAGATCTGGCGTCAGTATTTATATGGTGTTCCCTGTGAGATATTTACGTATCACCGGAGTTTCCAGCACATATTCAGGCAGAAGGATCTAAATTTGCGCCGGCGTAGATGGTTAGAGTTGCTAAAGGACTATGACATCACTATATTATACCACCCGAGGAAGGCCAATGTGGTGGCCGATGCTTTGAGTCGCCAGGCGGAGAGTTTGCGGAGTTTGGCATATTTACCAGCTTCAGAGAGGCCTATGTCGATGGATGTTCAGGCCTTAGCTAGTCAGTTTGTGAGATTGGACGGTTCGGAGCCCAGTAGGGTCCTAGCTTGTGTGGTTTCTCGGTCTTCCTTATTCGATTGTATCAGGGAGCGGCAGTACGATGATCCTCATTTACGTGTCCTCAAGAACACAGTCCAGCACAGTGGTGCCAGAGATGTGACCATTGGAGATGACGGGGTATTGAGGATGCAGGGTCGGATTTGTGTGCCCAATGTTGATGGGCTTCAGGAGTTGATATTAGCTGAGGCCCATAGTTCTCAGTATTCCATCCATCCGGGTGCTATGAAGATGTATCAGGATTTGAGGCAGCACTATTGGTGGCGAATAATGAAGAAAGATATAACAGGGTTTATAGCCAAGTGCCTCAACTGTCAGCAGGTCAAATGTGAGCATCAGAGACAGGGAGGGTTACTTCAGCAGATTGAGCTTCCAGAGTGGAAGTGGAAGCGGATCACCATAGACTTTGTTGTTGGACTTCCTCGGAATTTGAGGAAGCATGATGCCATTTGGGTGATTGTGGATTGACTAACCAAATCAACCCATTTCATTCCGGTACTAACTACTTATTCAGCGGAGTGGTTGGGGGAGATTTATATTTGGGAGATCGTTCGTCTGCATGGTATTCCGGTTTCTATTATTTCAAACAGATGTACTCAGTTTACATCACGGTTCTGGAGGGCCGTTCAGCAAGAGTTGGGTACTCGGGTGGAGTTGAGCACAACATTCAACCTCCAGACGGACGGACAGTCCGAGCGTACTTTTCAGATTCTTGAGGATATGGTCCGTGTGTGTGTGATTGAGTTTAGAGGGTCTTGGGACCAGTTCTTGCCACTGGCGGATTTTGCTTACAACAATAGTTATCAGTCCAGCATTCGGATGGCACCGTATGAGGGTTTATATGGTAGGAGGTATAGATCCCCGATGGGTTGGTTCGAGCCGGGTGAGGCCAGGCTATTAGGCACAGAGTTGGTTCAGGATGCATTGGAGAAGGTCAAGGTGATTCAAGATAGACTCCGTACATCTCAGTCCAGACAGAAGAGTTACGCGGACCGGAAGCTTCGTGATGTTTCATATATGGTGGGAGAGCAGGTTTTGCTTCATGTTTCGCCTATGAAGAGCGTCATGAGATTTTGAAAGAAAGGGAAGTTGAGTCCGAGGTTTATTGGCCCTTTTGAGATATTGAGGCGTGTTGGGGAGGTTGCATATGAAATTGCCTTACCTCCCAGCTTGGCACGAGTTCATCCGGTATTTCATGTTTCGATGCTTCTGAGGTATCACCGTGACCCGTTGCACGTGTTGGATTTCAGTTCAGTCCAGTTGGACAAGGACTTATCTTATGAGGAGGAGCCGGTAGCTATCCTAGACCGGCAGGTTCGTCAGTTGAGATCCAAGAGTTTCCCTTTTGTTCGTGTTCAGTGGAGAGGTTAGCCTCTTGAGGCATCGACCTGGCAGTCCGAGTCCGATATGCGCAGCCGTTACCCTCATCTATTCCACGACTCAGGTACTTCCTTCTTCTGTCTGTTCGAGGACGAACGGTTGTTTTAGAGGCGGAGAATGTGACGACCCAAAGGGTCATCACCTATTTTCTTACCCATTCTGTGCTTCCGAGGCCTTGGAAACCTCATTTAGGGTTGCCTTGTTTGTGTGCGCAGTCCGGGTGCGTAGCCAGAAAGCTTAAATAGGAAATTTTTTTAAAATGCTAAGTTTTGATATTAAAATGAATAAACTTGACTTCGGTCAACATTTTGGGTAAACGAACCCGCACCCGTGATTTTAGGGTCCCGAAGGGTCCGTAGGAAAATATGGGACTTTGGCGTATGCCCGGAACAGAATTCCGCAGTCTCAAGCCCGAGAAATGAATTTTTGAGTAAAATTGTTTTCTGAAAATATTTAAGGAAATTGAAACTGAAATATGATTAGAAAGCGATGGTATCGAGCCCGTATTTTTGTTCCGGTGCCCGGTACAGGTCTTATATATGGTTTAAGTCCTTTCTGTAAAGTTTGGTTGAAAACGGAACTCGTTTTACGTGTTTCGGACCTAAAATGGAAAATTTGATGTTTTATGAAATTTGATAGAATTCATGGATTTTGAGGCTTAATTCGATGAATATGATGTTATTTTGGCAATTTGATCGCACGGATAAGTTCATAGGATGTTTTTGAGGTAGTGTGTATATTTAGTTTGGAGCCCCGAGGGCTCGGGTATGTTTTGGATAGGCCACGGATTTCATTTTTTGACTTTGAAATTGTAGTGTAACTGATCTGCAAGCTTCGCATTTGCGAAGATCGAGCTACTCATCACAAATGCGTAGGTGGGTCTGGGCAAGACTGATCACAAATGCGACCAAGAGGTTTGCAAATGCAAAGTGTGGTCACAAATGCAATGTCTGCCATCGCAAATGCGAACTTCCCTCTTCTGCCTGAGGTCGCAAATGCGAAAGTTGGGAATTTCTGAAGGGTTCGCAATTGCGAACCCCAGTTCGCAGTTTCCATGCCAACTAGTGGCCTGCAATGCACTTAAACCAAATTTTTGACTTCATTTTCATATTTTCTCAAACTCAAACCCCCTTAGGCGATTTTTCCAATAATAAGACTCCTTCCAAATCATTTGTATGTTGGTTTTTACTCAATTCTTTCAATCATTAACATCATTTAACATGTTCTCAACTTAAAATCAATGATTTCCATGGGTGAAATTGGGTGATTTGGGTAGAACTTAGGTTTTTCCAAAATTGGGGTTTGAGGGGGTGATTGACCTTCGATTAGAGAGATTTTTATATGGCTGGACTCGTGAGAGTAGGAGGGTCCTGAAAATGTAAAATTTATCCGAATCCGAGATGCTGGCCTGAGGGACATTTTGGTCATTTTACCTAATTTCGCGCCATAACTTTGAATTAAATAGTACGTGAGGTGACGAGCACGTACTTGTGCTATTGTTGAAAAATCCGGTTTGACTTTAAATATTTAGACTGAGTTTCTTCTTACCTGTTTTATTCTATTTGCAATTATAGTCTATGTTAGCTTAGAAAAGCAGGCCTAGTTGCCCTAAATTGCCTAATCGCTTAAGTTGCTTTAATTGTACTATGTGAAGCATGTTAGGCTAGAACTACTTGTTGCCTTGTATTTTTTCACTCTATTTCTGAATATTTTCTTGTTGTGGCTGCATATTTACTTTGGGACTACGGGATGGTATCTCGAGAGATCCCCCTGCATATTTACTTTGGGACTGCGGGATTGGTATCCCGGAAGATCCCCATGCATATTTACTTTGGCACTACAGGACGGTATCCCAGGAGTTCCCCCTGCATATTTACTTTGGGACTATGGGACGGTATCCCGAGAGATCCTTCAGATATTCATATGATGGACTACGGGACGGTATCCCCTGAGATCCACTGGACAGTTGAGAAAAGGACTACAGGACGGTATCCTGGGAGATCCTCATTGTTACCATTGTTATTGAGCTGTACATATTCTGTGTTTACTCTGTTCTTGCATTTTTGTTATTGCTTTGTTTGACCTGTCGTATTTCACTGTTGTACTCATTATTACTGTTTCTTTTAATACTGTAAATTCCTATTATATTGTTTAACCTCAGTAGGGCCCTGACCTTCCTCGTCACTACCCGATCTAGGTTAGGCTTTGTAGTTACTGAGTACCAATGTGGTGTACTCATGCCCCTTCTGCGCATGTTTTTCATGTGCAGATCCAGGTACCTCCACCTAGGCGCACTATCCCCGAGGTTCAGAGATCTAGCAGTGACTTTGAGGCACATCTGCCGCGTTCGAAGACCAGGAGTCTCTATCTTATTCCAGCTTTAGTGGAAAATTTTTCCTTCCTTTCAGTTGTTTAGACATTCTGGAGTTAGAGCAGTGTAGTATATTTCTGTTAGCCTGTGCTTTCCTGTGAGTTTCCGGGTGTTGGGGTGATATTGTAGACTTCCGCATTATTTTTTTTGGGTTGTATATGCCAAGCGACATTTATGTATACAGTCTTTCTTTAGTTGATCAGTTTTAATTAATTATTCCGCAAGTTGTGTTATTTTTTCGCATTGTTAGGCTTACCTAGTTATATGGACTATGTGCCATCATGACATGTTCACGGAGGGCGAACTGGGGTCGTGACAAATATGAAGAGACTCTGTGTGAATTTTTTGAATAGAGTATAATTTGTAAATGAAAAAAAAAATTCTTTTTTTAAGGATGTAAGTGAAAACAAAAACGTTTTGTCTCTTTTATCATGAACTTTAAGTATATTTTTGTTGAAATTCAGCATGCTAAATTTCACCATCAAGTCAACTAATGAATTCAGGACAAAACTTCAGCATATAGAGTGCTGAAGATTTAACAAATGAACTAATTAACTTCAGCATCTTCTCCTGAAGTTTTTCAAAAAACTTTTTATGAGAAAATATTGAATACAGGACAAAACTTCAGCTTGTTGTGTGCTGAAGTTTTTACAACTTAACTAAATAATTTTCAGCATCTTCTGCCGATGTTTTTCAAAAGGTTAATGGCGACAAAGCTAATGAATCCAGGACAAAACTTCAGCATTTAGAATGCTGAAGTTTTAACAAATGAACTAATTAACTTCAGCATCTTCTGCTGAAGTTTTTCAAAAAGCTTTTTATGAGAAACTATTGAACCCATGACAAAACTTCAGCTTCTTGTGTGCTGAAGTGTTTACAACTTAACTAAATAACTTCAGCATCTTCTACCGAAGTTTTTCAAAAGGTTAATGACGACAAAACTGATGTATCCAGGACAAAACTTTAGCACATAGAGTGCTGAAGTTTTAACAAATGAACTAATTAACTTCAGCATCTTCTGCTGAAGTTTGTTAAAAAGCTTTTTATGAGAAACTATTGACAGGACAAAACTCTAGCTTGTTGTGTGTTGAAGTTTTAACAACTTGACTAAATAACTTCAACATCTTCTGCTGAAGATTTTCAATAAGCTAATGACGACACAACTAATGAATCCAGGACAAAACTTCAGCATGTAGAGTGTTGAAGTTTTAACAAATGAACTAATTAACTTCAACATCTTCTGTTGAAGTTTTTCTAAAAGCTAATGATGACAAAACTAATGAATTCAGGACAAACTTCAGCTTGTTGTGTGCTGAAGATTTTACAATTTAACTAAATAACTTAAGCATCTTCTGCTTTAAGTTTTAAAAAAACTGTATTTTTTTAAGTTGATACTTTGTCTTTTTTGCATTTTACTAGCTACTTTTTGTCTTCTGTTAGCTACTTCATCTTACATTTAAATTTGTCACCTACTTTTTTTTACTATAGAAAAACTGTTTCTTGTTGCATTTACTACCTACTTGTTTTACCACCTACTTATCTTGTAACATTCAATTTCTCTGAACATAAATCAGTAAACAGACTTGAAAAATTCCTTTTACATTGATAAATGTTAAATTGTTTAGGTGCACTCTTTGGCTATATAAATAGTCTCTTTACTTATTGAGTGCAAAACATCAACATATTAAGTGCTGAAGTTTTTACAAATGAATTAATTAACTTCGGCATCTTCTGCTGAAGTTTTTTCAAAAAGCTGTATTTTTTTACCTTGATACTTAGCTTTTTTGAATTTACAAGTTACTTTTTGTCTTTTGTCACCTACCACCTTCTTATCTTATAACATTCAATTTTTTCTGAACATAAAGCATTAAACATACCTGAAAAGTAACTTTACATTTATAGAACCGAATTTCGAGGTCCCAAGCCCGAGAAATTAATTTTTGAAAGAAATTATTTTTCTGAAAATACAACAGTTTTTAGAAATTTGATTATATTTGAAATTTATGGTATCGGGCCTATATTTTGGTTCCGGAGCCCGGTACAGGGTCAATATGATAATTATGATATATCTGTAAAGTTTGGTAAGCAACGGAACTCGTTTGACATGATTCGGACCCGTAGTTGTGAAATTTGATACTTTTGAAGTTTCGAATTTTTTTATGATTTTAATGCTAAATTCGTTGTTTAAGATTTTAATTTGGTGAATTTATTGCACGAGTAAGTCTGTAGGATGTTTTTGAGATTTTTTGCATGTTTGGTTTGGAGCCCTGAGGGCTCGGGTGAGTTTCGGATAGGCATCGGGCTGATTTAGACTTAAAAAATCTGGTGTTTTTGGATGTTGCTGGTGTTTGAGTTTTTGCTCTATGTGAACGCGTGGTAACCCACGCGAACGCACATCACAATTTGGGAGGGGGCAGATTTTCACTATGCGAACGCATAGAACCAGGTACGAACGTGGAGCCTTAAGAGGTTACGTGAACGAACCCGTCCAACTGCAATCACATAGTATAGTAAGGGGGCTAGGGACTGGGTAGTTTAACACTATGCGAACGCGCCCCTTTGGAAGCGAACGCGGAGGGCAGGGGAGGGGAGCTAATGTGAACGCACTGCCCTGGTCGCGAATGCATAGCATATATTTCCCAGTCTTTTAAAAACAGACCAATTAAGAGATTATTCAAAATTTCATAACTCTTTTACTTAAACTCAAATTTGGGCGATTTTTGAAGAGGGATTTCACCACCAAACTATAGGTATGTGTTCTTAAACTCGTTTTCTTCAATTTCCCTTAACACCCACTATGTTTCTAGGCATAAATTATGTTCTTAAAGGTAGGAAATTAGGGATTTGGATAGAGTTAGGGGTTTTTGAATAATTGGAATTTAGATCTCGTTTTGGGGTCGGATTCCGGAACTAATTATATATTCGGGCTCGTGGGTGAATAGGTGATCGGATTTTGGTCTGAACCTCGTGTTTTGACAAAGCGGCCCCGGGGTCGATTTTTGGCTTTTGGGAAAGAATGATAGAAAATCTATAATTAGGCATTGGGATTGGATTATTTAGCAATTATTGATGTTATTAAGTTGATTATGTCTAGATACAAGTGAATTGGATTCAAATTCAAAGGGGAAAACGGTGATTGAGGCTTGAGTTTGGTCGTGGAAGTCGAGGTAAGTGTTTGGCCTAACTTTAGCTTGAGGGAATAGGTGGTGTGTCCTATTTGCTTTTTTGTTAGTACCATGTTCAACATATGGGTGAGGTGACGAGTACCTATAAGTTGGTTTCAAGCATGCCCGTGAGTATTACGAATTATGTGGTTTTTCATTGATTATTACTTCATTATTGCTTTGTTTCATTATTTTGTTATTCATGTTGATGGAATTCTTCGTATTGGATAGTGTTGAGTATTGGCTTCAGTTAATAAATTCTATGTGAAGATATGTACTTGAGTGAGATTTGTTATAGATTTGTCCCTTGCCGGGATAATGATAATTCTAACTGTCGTTCCATTGTCGAGTGTTGTGATTTATTATTGTGGTTTATATTATTGATTCTCCTTGCCAGACTGATATTGTTTGGGTGAGGAAGAGTGTAAAGCACAAAGGGTGATGTCGTGTATTGATTATTGTGAGGATGAGAGTGCAAAAGCACGAAGGGTGATGCCGTGCCATATCATGATATTAAAAGCACGAAGGGCGATGTCGTGTCGTTTATATTAATTTATTGTGAGGAAGAGAGTAAAAGCACGAAGGGTGATGCCGTGCATTTTCATTTACTATCTGGTGAGGTTGAGAGTAAAAGCACGAAGGGTGATGCCGTGCATTTGCATTTACTATTTGGTGAGGATGAGAGTAAAAGCACGAAGGGTGATGTCGTGCACTGTTGTTCTCTATGTTGTTATTTCCTGCTGTTTAAGTTGATATTTGAATTGTTACTTTATTTCATTATTTCCATTACTTGATATCATTTCCCCCAGCATATCCCCTCTTTCTTTGTACTTAGTTGTTTATTTCCCGTTGTTATTATTCCCTCTGTAGGTTATTAAATTACATAGGCACTTACTCATTACATGCGGTCGATTGTACTGATGCTACACACTGCACATATTTCTTGTGCAGAACCCGGTACAGGACCCTACGAGCATTAGAGTGAAGAGGCTGCCTTCAGTCCACGTGGAGATACCGAGGTAGTCCTGTTGGCGTCCGCAGGCCTTGGCGTCCCCTTCTACTTCTTTTGTATTCTGTTCTAGTTATTTCTGAATCAGATGTACTTATTTCATTCAGACATTTATATGTATTATTCATACACAGTTCGTGAGTTGTGACTCTAAAATTCTGGGATTTGGATTTTTGTGGAATTTCGTAAAAGCATTAAATTGAGTTTATATACCTTGCTTTATTTTGTACATTTATTTATGTTAGTGTTGTATTTAACATGTTATTAGATAATCATAAAGGAATAAGGTAAATTGAATATTCACATTGGCTTACCTAGCGGTTTCAACATTAGGCGCCATCATGGTCCCGACGGTAGGAAATTCGGGTCGTGACAACTTGGTATCAGAGCACTAGGTTGCTTAGGTCTCACAGTTCACGAACAAGCTTAGTATAGTCTGAGGGATCGGTACGGAGACGTTTGTGCTTATCCCCCAGAGGCTACAGAGTTTAGGAATGACATCTCATCTATTCTTCTCTTTCGTGCGATTTAATGTCTCAAAACTAACTAAATTTCTGCTCTATTCTCTCGCAGATGGTGAGAACCCGTGCTTCTTGATCCAATGATCAGCAGCCCAAGTCTCCAGTTGCAGCTTCTACGAGGGGCCGGGGACGAGGTCGAGGTCATAGTAGAGGCTGAGCTAGGGGTAGAGCTAAGCCCAGAGCGGCAGGCCAAGTGGCGGAGCCTCAGGTAGAGTTTGCCGATGAGGTTCCTGCCCAGACAATCTGAGTTGGTCTAGATCAGGTTCCCGAGGGGTTCATTGCCACCCCAGTACTCCAGGATGCTCTGGTCCGTCTAGTGGGCCTCATGGTAAGTGTCGCTCATGCAAGTTTGCTTCCTGCAGCACCAACCATCTCTCAGGCTGGGGGTGGAGCCCAGATTCCCGCTACTCGCACTCCGGAGTAGTTGGCTTCTCAATTTTAGACTCCAGTAGCTCAGCCAGCCGGGGTAGTTCAGCCGGGTATTCTGGCCCAGACCGGTGATGGAGCAGCTATGTCTGCTGATGCTTTGTGGAGGTTGGACAGGTTTACCAAGCTTTTCACTACTACTTATAGCGGTGCATCTGCAGAGGGTCCCCAGGACTATTTGGATAGTTTCCATGAGGTTCTACGGAACATGGGGGTCGTAGAGACCAATGGGGTTGATTTTTCTACTTTCCACCTTTCAGGTCCCGCCAAGACTTGGTGGAAGGATTAATTCTTGACCAGACCAGCTGGATCACCGCCTTTGTCTTGGGCTCAGTTCTCCGATTTGTTCTTTGAGAAGTTTCTTCATATTACCTAGAGAGAGGATTATCGGAGGCAGTTTGAGCATCTCCAGCATGGTTCTATGACAGTCACACAGTATGAGACCAGATTCATTACTTTGGCCCGACATGCAATTATGATACTTCCCACCGAACGAGAGATGGTGAGGAGGTTTATAGAGGGATTATCTCAGCCAATTAAACTGCAGATGGCTAGAGAGACAGGTAGTGATATTTCTTTTCGGGATGCGGCCAATGTGGCCAGGCGAGTCGAGATGGTTTTATTGCAGGGCACTGGTCAAGGGTCTGACAAGAGGCCTCGTCATTTTGGTCGGTTCAGTGGTTCGTCTAGAGGCAGGGATTCTTTTGGCAGAGGTCATCCTCTTAGACCATTTCAGTCAGCACTTCAGGTTTCTCGCAGTTCCCCATGCAATCGTTGTTCCCACATGCCATATTCTGATCAGTTGGCTTACAGTGCACCACCAGCTCCTATCAGTGCACTACCGCTCCAGAGCTAGCAGTATCAGCACCAGAGATCTTGTTATACTTGTGGTGATCCGGTGCACATTGCTAGATTTTTCCCCCGAGCCTCGAGTGGTTATCAACACTAGGGTTCTCGTGCTGTGATTCCCGCACCATGTGCTCCACCACCCCTCAGCCAGTTAGGGGCAGAGGTCGAGGTGTTAGAGGTGGAGGTCAGGCCGTTAGAGGTAGAGGCCAGGCCGCTAGAGGTAGAGTTCAGCCAGTAGGAGGTCATCCCAGGGATGTAGTTCAGACTGGTGGGGCCTGCCACGACCCAAAATCCCACGCGGGTCGTGATGGCGCCCAACACGGGGCTCAGGCAAGCCAACGATTGCTTATTACTGAGATTTTTCCTTATTAACATACCAACCCCATGTATTTCCAAAAGTTTTACACTTAAATTATTTAAAATAGAAGCGGAAGCATTTATCAATTTAAGTACATACAGCCAAAATGATCGTGATCCAATACATATATATATACAGTCCCAAAATAGAATCTACTAAGTGCGTGCCAGGAACTAGTGTCACAAGTGTATAGTCAATTAGTAGAATATACAAAAGATGCTACAAGAGGTATTGTTGTCTAAAGGATATAGACAGAAATAAACAAAATATAAGTCCATAGCATAGCTGGGAATCGCCAAAGAAGGCAGCTCACCGGGGAGTCAGGTCCGGAATACGTCAAGCTCCGGTCGGATAACTAGAAACACCAGCCCCAGAACCTGTACAGTTAAGTACAGAAGTGCAGTGTGAGTACATTAATTTATATATGTACCCAATGAGTATCCCTCCTAACCTCGAAGAGGTAGTGACAAGAAGTCGACATGACACTCACTAAGGTCAAACAGTATAATTTAACAGAATGTAATTACAAACAGTAGGCATGTAAGGCAGTGAAGCAACAAGTATATATGTAAGCTACTGAAATCCAGGAAGAACACTGAGGATGAATAAAACAATTTCTACTTCAACTTTTCCCATATATCTGTCAGATCAATTGCATGAAATTTAATAAAAAATAATCATACGCATGCAGGGTAAGGACAACCAGCCGGAGTCATAGGGTAGTCACGCTCGTGCACTACCGAATGATCGATCGACCCGTCCCAAAAGTGCACCTCTCAAACTCTTTATGCATTGTCGAAGGATCGATCGGCCCGTCCCAAAAGTGTGTCTCTCATAAGAGTGGGGGGAAATCACACTCCACTCACGGAATGCAAATTGCGAGGCGGTCACACGCACATACATTATTCCTTTTAAAAAAAAAGGAATACCTTCCATGATCAATTTCTTACAAGTTTTCTCAAATTTCATAACTTCGGGGATGTAAGCAATATGAAATGTAAATTCAGCACGCACATAGTTCATATCAAGTAAAACACAAGGCATGATGTGTGCCTAACTACCCGGACATAATAGCAATAGTCGTTATGTACGAACTCTTGTCACTTTGTATGTACGTAGCCCCCACAAATTGTCACATATAGCATTTAAATCACCAAGGGGGACAATTCCCCCTTACAAGGTTAGAAAGGAGACTTACCGCGTGTCGAACCTACTTTCCGAGTCAAGAATGCACCCAAAACTCCAAACTCGTCTCCCATGGACTCGAAGTAGCTACAAGTTACTTAATTATCTTAATAAATTCTAAATGAATCAATTCTAATGCATGGAAGTGAGTTTTCTAAAATCTTTCCCCAAAAGTCAAAAATCAAACTCGGGCCCGCTCGGTCCAAACGCAAATTTCGGACCAAAACACGATTACCCATTCGCCCCCCCAGCCCGAATATATAAATGGTTTAGGAATCCAGCCTTAATTTGGGGTCTAAATCACCAAATATTAATATTCTTAGGTTTTACCCAAAATTCCAAATTCCACCATGAAAGCCCTAGATTCTAGGATGAAATCTTGTAAAAAGAAGTTAAGGAGTGAAGAAAATGAGTTAGAAATCACTTACCAACATTTTGGAGAAGAAAAGTGTTTGGAAAATCGCCTCTTATGTTTTTGGGGTCTTGAAAAATGTAAAATAACTGAAAATACCACTTATTTATACTCCCCTCAGGTCCCCCACCGCGGTCCGTGGAAAAATGACTGCGGTCGCACTAACAAAAGCCAAGAAAAGCTGAAGAAAACCAAGAAAAATGACTGCAGTGACCTGCTTTAGTATTTTGGCCATAACTATCTCTACAGAGGTCCAAATTATCATTTCTTTATCTTTCTGGAAACTAGGCACGAAGGGCTACAACTTTTGGTTTTTAATAATCTCTAAATAACTTTAAGATCAAAAGATATAGGCCTCCGAAGTCGGACCAGGGACCCAGCTCCTCCACCGCGAACCGCGAAGGCACGACCGCAGCCGCGAAACCCCCCACCGCGGCCCGTGGTGGTGGGTACTGAAATTTGACCCCTCAGACCTGCAACAGCTATATTTTATCCTAAAGACATCCAGAGACCTACCGGAACTCACCCAATCCCCCGGAACTTCATACTGAACGTACCAACAAGTTCCAAATTATCCCACGGACTTGCTCGATCCTTCGGAACACCCAAAACAACGCTAAGACTCAGAATCACACCTCAAAACCCCACAGAATCATAACTTAAGAACTTCAATTTCTTGATTTCTATAACATTTCATCGGACCGACCCATACTACTCGGAATGACACCAAATTTTGCAGGCAAGTCATAAATGACATAACGAAACTATTCCCGGTCTTGGAATTCAGTTCAGACCTTGATAACATAAAATCACGTTCCAAACCAAATTTTAAACTTAAGGAAATTCTTATTTGTATATTGGGCGTCGAAACGCTCCCGATTCATTAGAAACCCAATCCGAACATACGCCCAGGTCCGAAATCATCACACGAAGCTAACAGAACCGACGAAACTCGATTTCGAGGTCGTTTACCCAAAATGTTGACCGAAGTCAAACATGCCCTTAAACGCCAACCTTAAGGAACCAGTTGTTCCTATTGCACTCTTAAAACCTCTGAATCCTGGACCACCAGCCCCCGCAAGTCATAAATCATAAAATGCCGCTATGGGAAGTTTCATTTAGGGGAACGGGGTCCGATAATGCAAAATGACCAGTCGGGTCATTACATTCTCCACCTCTTAAACAACAGTTCATCCTCGAATGGGTCTAATCATACCTGAATTGCTGAATAGGTGTGGATATCTACTCCACATGCCCTCCTCGGACTCCTAGGTCGCCTCCTCAACTGGTTGGCCCTTCCTCTGGACCTTTACGGCAGAAACCCTCTTGGACCTCAACTGGCGATCCAGCCTATCAATAATATCAACCGGATCCTCCTCGTAGCCCAACCTCTCATCCAACTGAATAGTGCTGAAATCAACCACGTGAGAGAAATCGGCGTGGTTCCTCTGGATCATGGATACATGAAAAGCTGGGTGAACTCCTGATAAACTGGGAGGCAACGCTAGCTCATAAGCAACCTCCCCAACTCGCCTCAACACCTCGAATGGACCTATAAACCTCAGGCTCAACTTACCCTTCTTCCCAAACCTCATAATACCCTTCATAGGCGAGACTTTCAATATGACCCTATCTCCCTCAATAAATGATACATCACGCACCCTCTGATCCGCGTAACTCTTCTGTCTGGACTGTGCTGTACGGTGCCTCTCCTGAATCAACTTCACTTTCTCCAAGGCATCCCTCACCAGGTAGGTGCCATATAACATAGCTTCACCAGGCTCAAACCACCCGATAGGAGAACGACATCGTCGACCATACAAAGACTCAAATGGTGCCATCTCGATGCTGGACTGATAACTATTATTGTAAGCAAACTCGACCAAAGGCAAGAACTGGTCCCACTGACCTCCAAAGTCAATCACACATGCCCTGAGCATGTCCTCCGATATTTGAACTGTACGCTCTGACTGACCATCAGTATGAGGGTGAAATGTTGTGCTGAGGTCTATCTGGGTGCCCATCTCACTATGCAATGCTCTCCAGAAGTGCGAGGTGAACTGAGGACCTCGATCTGATATAATGGACACCGGCACACCATGCAACCAGACTATCTCCCAAATGTAGATCTGGGCTAACCTCTCAGATGTATAAGTAGTAGCCACTGGAATGAAATGTGCCGATTTAGTCAATCTATCCACAATGACCCAAATTGCATCAACCTTCCACGAAATTCGAGGCAACCCAACCACGAAGTCCATAGCAATGCGCTCCCATTTCCACTCAAGAATGGGCATCTACTGAAGTAGGCCTTCTGGCCTCCGGTGCTCATACTTAACATGTTGGAAATTAAGGCACCTAGTCACATACTCCACAATGTCCTTCTTCATTCGCCTCCGCCTGAAATGCTGCTTCAAATCACGATACATTTTCGTAGCACCAGGGTGTACATAATACTGAGAACTGTGTGCCTCCTCTAGAATCCTCTCCCTTAGGCCATCAACATTAGGTACACATAAGCGGCCTTGAAGTTTCAAAACACCATCCTCTCCTATAGTGACCTCCTTGGCCCTACCCCGAACCACTATCTCCCGAAGCTCTGCTAAGCACGGATCATAGAACTGTCAGGCCTTAATCTCTCTGAATAATGAAGACTGAGCAACCACATGTGCTAAAACTCGAGGAGGCTCTGAAAGATATAATCTCACTAGGCGATTGGCCAAGGACTGGATGTCAAAGGCTAGAGGTCTCTACTCCACTGCATTATAAGCCAAGCTACCCATACTCTCAGCCTTCCTGCTCAAAGCATCTGCCACCATATTAGCCTTGCCCGGGTGATAAAGAATAGGGATATCATAATCCTTCAACAACTCAAGCCATATGTGCCGCCTCAAGTTAAGATCCTTCTACTTGAACAAGTGTTGCAAGCTACGGTGGTTTGTATAAACCTCACAGGACACTCCATACAAATAGTGCCTCCAAATCTTAAGAGCATGAACAATTGCCACCAACTCCAAGTCGTGCACAGGGTTATTCTTCTCATGAACCTTCAGCTGGCATGAAGCATAAGCAATAACTCCCCCCTCATGCATCAATACACACCCCAATCCAACGAGGGAAGCGTTGCAATATACCGTGTACATCCTTGAACCGGAAGGCTATACTAGAACTGGCGTTGAGGTCAATGTTGTCTTGAGCTTTTGAAAGCTCGCCTCACACTCCTTAGGCCATCGAAATGGGGCATTCTTCTGAGTCAATCTAGTCAATGGAGCTGCAGTAGAATAGAAACCATCAACAAATCGGCGATAATAACCTGCTAGGCCCAAAAAGCTCCTGATCTCTGTAGCTGAAGTAGGACGCGACCAACTCTGAACTGCCTCGATCTTCTGAGGATCAACCTTGATACCCTCTCCGGATACTACGTTCCCCAAAAATGCCACGAAATCCAACCAAAACTCACACTTGGAGAACTTAGCATATAGCTTATGTTCTTGCAAGGTCTGGAGCACAACTCTCAAATGTTGCTCGTGCTCCCCCAGGCTACGGGAGTAAATCAAAATGTCATCAATGAAGACAATGATGAAGGAATCAATGTACGGCCTGAACACCCTATTCATCAAGTCCATGAATGCTGCTGGGGCATTAGTCAAGCCAAAGGACATCACTAGGAACTCATAATGGCCATATCTCGTACGAAAAACAGTCTTCGGAATATCTGAAGCCCGAATCCTCAATTGATGATACCCTGATTGCAAATCAATCTTAGAAAACACAAGAGCACCCTGCAACTGGTCAAACGAATCGTCAATGCACGAAAGAGGATGCTTGTTCTTGATAGTCACCTTATTCAACTTACGGTAATCAATGCACATCCGCATACTCCCATTCTTCTTCTTCACGAATAGCATTTGAGCACCCCATGGTGACACACTAGTCCTGATGAACCCCTTAGCTAATAACTCCTCTAGATGCTCCTTCAGCTCCTTAGGAGCCATACGGTATGGGGGAACGAAAATAGGCTGAGTATCTGGAGCCAAATCAATACAGAAATCAATGTCTCGATCTGGAGGCATGCCTGGACAATCCGAAGGAAATACACCAAGAAACTCCCGCACCACAGGCACTGAATCAATAGTCGGAGACTCGAAGGTGGTGTCCCGCACATAAGCAAGGTAAGCCAAACAACCCTTCTCGACCATATGCCGAACCTTCATGAAGGAAATGACCCGGCTGGATGCACTGGCTGAAGAACCTCTCCACTCCAACCTCAGCGACTCAGGCATGGCTAAAGTAACTGTCTTGGCATGGCAATCAAGCACGGAATGATAAGGAGATAGCCAATCCATGCCCAGAATAACCTCAAAATCAACCATGTCGAGCAATAAAAGGTCAACTTTGGTCTCGAACCCATAGAAGGTGATCACACAAGACCGATACACCCAGTTTACCACCATAGAGTCGCCCACAGGAGTGGACACATATATAGGAGATCCCAAAGACTCTCGAAAGACATCCATAACAAATAAGGCTCAAAAATATGAATAAGTGAACCCTGGATCAAACAATACTGAAGCCTCTCTACCACATACTGAGATAATACATGTGATCACAGCGTGTGAGGCCACTGCATCTGATCTGGCCGGAATAACATAAAAGTTGGCTGGAGCACCTGAAGGCTGCGCCCTACCAGAGTCTACAGGAGCTGCCTGACCTCCCCCTGACTGGCCTCCACCTATAGGATGACCCTGTCGGCCTGCCCTCCACCTCTAGGTGCCGGACTGCTGGTGTCGGACCTATCGGCTGATAGCTTTATTGCACTGCCTTGCCCCGATACTGGGGACAATGTCTCATCATATGACCTGGCTCTCCACACTCGTAACAATGCCTACATGGCACAATCTGCTGCCCCGGGGAAGATCCCTAAAGGGCTGAAGGGTGGTGAGACTCCTCAGTCATAGCATTGAAATAAGGATCGGAGGGTCTCGGATGATTGGAATAACCAGTGTGTGAACTATGAATGGCTGGAGGATGGTAGGAACGCTCTGGCATGGCGGTGAAATGAGGCCTCGCTGGAACGCCTCGAAGAGGTGGTGGAGGTGCTGCATATAAAGGAATGTTGGGCTGACCACTACTATGGTGAGCCCTACCCCTAGATGGGGCGCCTCTGAAATCCCCTGAGAACCTGGCTCTCTTGTCCTGCTGACTCTGCTCCCTACTCCTCAACCGGTAACCCTCGATCGTACGAGCAATCTCCACTATGAGCTCATAAGGGGTACCCATCTACACCTCTCGAGCCATGGTGGATCTAATACGTGATGAAACCCTGCTACAAACCTCTGAACTCTCTCAGAATCGGTGGGAAATATCATAAGAGCATGGCGTGACAACTCTAAAAATCTGGCCTAATATGTCAGGGACATCTGCCCCTGCTCTAACCGCTCAAACTGAACCCCCAGCTCTTCCCTCTCAGAGGGTGGATTATATCTATCCAAGAACATCTGTGTGAACTGCTCCCAAGTGATAGTAGGAGAATCGGCTGGCCTGTTGAGAATATAAGAGTGCCACCACCTACGAGCTCTGCCCTCTGACTGGAATGCAGTGAAGTCCACTCCATGGGACGCTAGGATCCCCATGTTATGCAGTATATCCCTGCACCTATCAATGAAGTCCTGGGCATCCTCACCTCGCTCACCCCCGAAGACTGGAGGGCGCAAGCGGGTCCATCTGTCTAACATCTTATGCTGGTTTCCACCCACAGCTGGTCTGGGATCCAGTGTTGCCGCTACAAGCTGGGTATCATCCACGGGCAGTGTACCCGGGATTGGATGTAATGTTGTTGTCGGTCCTGCGGCCTGGGCAGTGGGGGTTTGGGCTCCCTCTCCCACCTATGAAGTGGCAGGATCTACTGGAAATAAACCAGCCTGGGACATGGTGTCCATGAATCTCATCATACGGCCCATGACTGCTTGGAAGCCTGGCGCCGTCATAAAGTCTACGGGTGCCGGATCTGCTGTAGGGACCTCATCCTGCTCCTCTAATATAGGTTCCTCTGGTGGAGGGACCGGTATAGATCTGGGATGCCCTTGTCCCCTAACACGGGCCGGTGCCCTCCCCGGCCTCGGACGCTGGGGGTAGCGGCCCTTCCCGGGTCCAGAACATCAGGTGCACGCGTCCTCACCATCTGTGAGAGAATAGAAGAATGATCTTAGTAAATCATAGGTTGCACGATAGAATAAGAACAAATAGAGGTTTCCTAACACCCTGTAGCCTTCTGAAGATAAGTACATACGTCTCCGTACTGATCCGCAAGACTCTACTGGGTTCGCCCGTGACTCCTGAGACTTACGTGAACCTAGGGCTCTAATACCACGTTGTCACGACCCAAAATCCCACGCGGGTCTTGATGGCGCCTAAAATCGGGGTCAGGCAATCCAACGGTTACTTATTAGTGAGATTTTTCCTTATTAACATACCAACCCCACGTATTACCCAATGTTTTACACTTAACTTATTTAAAATAGAAGCGGAAGCATTTACCAATTTATGTACATAAAGCCAAAATGATCATGATCCAATACATATATATATATATATATATATATATATACAGTCCCAAAATAGAATCTATTAAGTGCGTGTCAGGAACTAGTGTCACAAGTCAATAGGTGACTAGTAGAATATACAAAAGATGCTTCAAGAGGTACTATTGTCTAAAAGGATATAGACAGAAATAAACAAAAGATAACTCCATAGCATAACTGGGAATCGCCAAGGGAGGCAGCTCACTGTGGAGTCAGGTCCGGAATATGTCAAGCTCCACTCGGATAACTAGAAACACCAGCCCTAAAACCTGTACAGTTAAGTACAGAAGAGCAGCATGAGTAGATAAATATATATATATATATATATATATATATATATATATATATATATATATATATGTACCCAGTGACTTTCCCGCCTAACCTCGAAGAGGTAGTGATGAGAAGTCGACATGACACTCACTAAGGTCCAATAGTATAATTTAACAGAATGTGATAAAAACAGTAGGCATGTAAGGCAGTGAAGCAACAAGTATATATGTAAACTACTGAAATCCAGGAAAAACGCTGAGGATGAATAAAACAATTTCTACTTCACTTTTTTGCATATATCTGTCAGATCAATTGCATGAAATTTAATAACAAATAATCATACGCACGCAAGGTAAGGACAACCGGCCGGAGTCATAAGGTAGTCACGCTCGTGCACTGCCGAAGGAACGATCGGCCCGTCCTAAAAGTGCACCTCTAATTCTCTCTATGCACTGCCAAAGGATCGATCGGCCCGTCCCAAAAGTGCATCTCTCAACCTCTCTACGCACTGCCGAAGGATCGACCGACCCGTCCCAAAAGTGAGCCTCTCAATCTCTCTATGTACTGCTGAAGGATCGATCGGCCCGTCCCAAAAGTGCATCTCTCAATCTCTCCGCGCACTGCCAAAGGATCGATCGGCCCGTCCCAAAAGTGTGTCTCTCATAATAATGGGGGGAAATCACACTCCGCTTGCAGAATACAAATTGCGAGGCGGTCACATGCACATACATTATTTCTTTTAAAAAAACAGAATACATTCCATGATCAATTTCTTACAATTTTTCTATAATTTCATAACTTCGGGGATGTAAGAAATATGAAATGTAAATTCAGCACGCATATAGTTCATATCAAGTAAAACACAAGGCATGATGTGGGACTAACTACCCGGACATAATAGTAATAGTCGCTACATACTGACTCTCGTCACTTTGTACGTACATAGCCCCCACAAATTATCACATATAGCATTTAAATCACCAAGGGGGAAATTCCCCCTTACAAGGTAAGAAAGAGACTCACCTCGTGTCGAACCTACTATCCGGGTCAAGAATGCACCTGAAATTCCAAACTCGTCTCCCAGGGACTCGAACTAGAAACAAGTTACTTAATTATGTTAATAAATGCTAAGTGAATCAATTCTAATGCATGGAAGTGAGTTTTCTAAAGTCTTTCCCCAAAAGTCAAGAATCGAACCCGGGCCCACTCGGTCCAAACCCGAAATTTGGACCAAAATCTGATTACCCATTCACCTCCGAGCCGGGATATATAAATAATTTTGGAATCCGACCTCAATTTGGGGTATGAATCCCCAAATTCAATATTCTCATGTTTTACCCAAAATTCCCAATTCCACCCCGAAAACCCTAGATTCTAGGATGAAATCTTGTAAAAAGAAGTTAAGGAGTGAAGAAAATGATTTAGAAATCACTTACCAACGTTTTGGAGAAGAAAAAGTGTTTGGAAAATCGCCTCTTATGTTTTTGGGGTCTTGAAAAGTGTAATATAACTGAAAATCCCACTTATATATACTCCCCTCATGTTCCCACACCGCGATCCGGAAAAAATGACCGCGGTCGCGCTAGCAAAAGCCAAGAAAAGCTGAAGAAAACCAAGAAAAATGACTGAAGTGACCTGTTTTTGTATTTTGGCCATAACTTTCTCTACATATGTCAAAATTACCATTTCTTTACCTTTATGGAAACTAGACACGAAGGGCTACAACTTTCGTTTAATCATCTGAAAATTCCTCATAGATCAAAAGATATAGTCCTCCGAAGTCTGACAAGTGATCCAGCTCCTCCACCGCGGACCTCGAAGGCACCGTTGTCGCGAAGCCCCCCACCGCGGCCAGCATAAAAAGGACCGCTGCCCGCGGTGGTGGGTAATTTTACCCCTCAGACCTGCAACAGCTATATTTTAGCCTAAAGACATCCCGGGACCTACCAAGAACTCACCCGAGCCCCCGTAACTTCAAATCAAACGTACCAACAAGTCCCAAATCATCACACGAACTTACTCGAGCCTTTGGAACACCCAAAACAACGCTAAGACTCAGAATCACCCCTCAAATCCCCTTAGAATCATAACATAAGAACTTCAAGTTCTTGATTTCTATAACATTGCGCCGGACCGACCCATACTACTCGGAATTACACCAAATTTTGCTTGCAAGTCATAAATGACATAACGAAGCTATTCCCGATCTTAGAATTCTATTCGGACCTCGATAACATAAAATCATGTTCCAAACCAAATTTTAAACTTAAGGAGATTCTTATTTCTATATTAGGCTCCGAAACACTCCTGAGTCGTCAGAAACCCAATCCGAACATACGCCCAGGTCTAAAATCATCATACGAAGCTACTGGAACCAACGAAACTCGATTCCGAGGTCGTTTACCCAAAATGTTGACCGAAGTCAATGTTGTCCTTAAAGGCCAACCTTAACGAACCAATTTTTCCTATTGCAGTCTAAACACCTTCGAATCTTGGAGCACCAGTCCCCACAAGTCATAAATCGTAAAATGTCGTTATGGGAAGTTTTATTTAGGGGAACGGGGTCCGATAACGCAAAATGACTAGTCGAGTTGTTACAGGGATCAATCCCGATGTTATGTTATTCCAGCCAGACATGAGGCTGAGGCCTCCGATGCGGTTCTCACAGGTATGTTTTCAGTTTGCAACGGGGATGCTTCAGTTTTATTTGATCCAGGGTCCATGTATTCCTATGTGTCATTTTATTTTTCTCCTTATTTTGTTATGCCTCATGATTCTCTGAGTACTACTGTATGTGTGTCTACACCGATGTGTGATTCTATTATAGTAGATCGTGTCTACCGTTTGTGTGTAGTGGTTATTGGTGGTCTTGAGACCAATGTAGATCTTCTACTCCTTGATATGGTTAATTTCGATGTCATTTTGGGGATGGATTGGTTGTCGCCCTATCATGTTATCCAGGACTGTTATGCCAAGATCATGACCTTGGCCTTGCCGAGAGCACATCGATTAGAGTGGAGGGGGACTCCTGGTCATTATCCAAGCAGAGATACCTCATATATGAAGGCTCGACGCATGATCGAGAAGGGGTGTTTATCCTATTTGTCCTATGTTCCTGATTCTAGTGTCGAGGTTCCTTCTATGGAGTCTGTGCTCATTGTCCATGAGTTTCTAGAGGTGTTTCCTGCAGACTTTGACTTTTTCCTTGATTTGGCTCCAGGCACTCAGCCCATTTCTATTCTGCCATTGATGCGTGGCTAGAATCCATAGTTTTATGCATTATATACCTTACATTTTGTGTGCTTTTGTGATAAAAATACATGTTATATGTGCATAATGGAGTCTATTTCATATGTAGGCAAATTGGAGATGGAACCCTAGCTAAATGGGTGCATAAACGTCGAAAATACGCTCAAGAGTTGAAAAGGAGTAACCCGGGCCATAGTCGGGCGTTTGGCCCCTAAAGCCAGGCAGACCCTAGAATTAGTGGGGCGTTTGGCCCCTAATGCCAGGAGTGGGGCGTTAGAGCCCAAACGCCAGGCCTGCCCAGGCTATTAGGGGGCGTTTAGGGCTTAACGCCTGGGTCCCTGGTCCGGTCAATTCCGAGTTTTGAAGGTTTTAAGTGTTTTGCGGTTTGAATAGAAGTCTCCTACACGTTTAAGGTTTGTCCCAAACATATAAATAGACCCAAAAAAACAACTTTGAGAGGGGGTTGCCATTCTTGGAGAGAAAATACACACAAGATCATTTAGAAGCAAAGGATTATCAATTTTCTTCATCTTATTCTAGTATTTTTCATTTATGCAAAACTTAGGCAATTGTTTAATTCTAGTATGAGTGGATAACCACCCATTGTTCTGGGGTTGTGGTTAGCCATGAATATTATTATTCGACATTAATTTAACCTTGATTATAATTCATTCAATATATGGTTGTTTATTCAATGCGTTTAATTACTTAATTGTCTGGCCAGCAGTTTGGTTCTATATACTATCTATGTTATGCTTGGGAAAGCCGTCTATAGATTAGAGAAGAATTGAAGAGAGCGCGATCTTAACCCTTAAGGGGAGCGGATTTGTTGTTAGGATAGGAATATACCTAGTGACCGTGCTTAATTAAATATCGTAATCTTAGTGCGTTTTAATAGATTAATTTCATAGGAATATAGGTGTTAATCTATTGAGAATAGGCGAGTAGTACTTCGGGAGAAGGCTACGAGAGCAATTATAGATTAATTAGCAACTACGAGTGAATTATATGAAAGGGAGAATTAATTAGAATGCAATACGAATGGTTAATTGATCATAACCCTGGAATATTTGTCTCTACTGAATACACACAACAATAATTTTGTCACTTGATAATTAGTTAGTTCATAGAATCATAGTATAAATTAATACATTCTTGGATTTTGTTTTGGCTTGATTAAATAACAATTAGAGTGATTCGACAAGTAGTTTACACAAGTCCCTGTGGGTTTTACATTCGATTTAACATTATATTACTTGCTACGACCACGTATACTTTCATGTGCGTCTCGGACCGACAAGTTTTTGGCACCGCTGCCAGGGACTTGAATATAGACTACTTTTTAATTACTTTCTTTAATTGTTTATTTAATTGATTCTAACGTCACGTGATTTTTTCTCTAATCTCAGGAACTTTGAGTGAATGTGTAGGGTCAGAAGCCAGGATAGACTAGATGGCTTTGACCCTGAACCTGAGAGATCATTTCACAGGAGATTGCGAGAAGCAGGAGATACATCTAATATTCAGGAGTTCATTCAATTTCCTGTGAACATGGCAGAGGAATAACACATGGTTGTTCAGAAGGTGGCAATGACCAGTATTGCTAATGTCACCTCCAGCATCGTGAAGCCCAGAATCACTGGGCACTTTGAGCTGAAACAGAGCATGATCCAACTACTTCATGCAAACGGGCAATTTTGGGGTCTTCCACACGAGGATCCACAGTAGTACATTCTGAACTTCTTGGAGATTAGTGATACTTATATCACTAACGGGGTCACGCCAGATTATGTGAGGCTTACGTTTTTCCCATTCTCTCTATTGGGAGAAGCAAAGCGATTGTTAAAGGCAGAACCAGCCAATTCCATTACAACACTGAGTGATTTGGCGAGAAAATTTCTAGCAAGGTTCTTCCCTTCAGAAAATACTACAAAGATCAGGAGTGAGATAGTCTCCTTTAGACAGAAAACTGGTGAATCTCTATATTCAGCATGGAAAAGGTTCAAGGGGCTACTCAGAGACTGCCCTTATCACAATCAGACAAACGAGGTATTAGTTCTCACTTTAATTGAAGGACTCCATCTGCAGACAAAAATTATGGTAGATGCAGCAGCCGGAGGTCAGGTGTTGGAGAAGAATTATGATGAAATATTTGCATTACTGAATAAATTCTCCAAATGCAATCTAGACTGGCAAGGTGAGATGTGGAGAAATATGGTTCAGAAATCACCAGGGGTTCTTGAACTAGATGTGGTTTAAGCATTGTCAGCTCAGATTTCCACATTGACTAACCAAGTCAAATAGATGAACCTGATCATTAACAAGCAACAATCTCAATCAATGCAACAGGGCCAACCAGTGCAACAGATTCAGGCATTTTGTGAAGTCTGTGGAGAGGGTCATTCGAGTGACTTATGCCCAATTAATCCAGAGTCTGTCTACTTTTTGGGTAACGCTAATAGGAGACAATCAAATCAATATGGAAACACTTATAAACCCAACTAGAGAAACCACTAAAACTTCTCTTGGAGTGAAAATCAAAGCACTCAGAATAACTACAGGCATCCAGCACCTCAACAGTAGTACAAACCACCTCAGGCTGAACCATTAGCAAACCTTGAGGAGATTATGAAGAGAATGATGAATGACCAACTTGCTTTCAGTCAGAAAATAATGGCCGATCATCAAGACAATACTGTAGCAATGAGAAATAAAGAACGTCAAGTGGGGAAGCTCGCCAGTTCTCAAAATACCCGACCAACATGGGCTCTTCCAAGTTACATTGAAGCTAATCCTAAAGCATCTGTTAATGCTATATCATTGAGGAATGGGAAGCAATTGGATGAATTCCAGCCCAATAAGAGAAAGCAGGTAAATTTTGATGAGAGACCAACAACTATTGAATCAAATTAAGACAACTCGAAAGAATCAGATAAGCCAGCAAAGGAGGCGAGTGCTGAGCAACCCCCACCATTTGTTGCAAGGCCACCCCCTCCATCCCCTCAAAGATTGCAAAAGGTAAAAGATAATGCAGCATACAAAAAGTTTTTTGACCTCTTGAAGAAGGTACAAATCAATATTCCACTGGTAGACATTCTGCAGGAGGTACCCAAATATGATAAATACATCAAGGACATTTTGGCCAATAAATGAAGGCTGACTGAGTTCGAAACAGTGGCACTCACTGAGGAAGTTAGATCAAGAATTCAAAGCAAGCTACCTTAGAAATTAAAAGATCCGGGTAGTTTTACTATCCAAATCTCAATTGGTAAGCATGCAGTCGGGCGAGCTCTGTGCGATCTTGGGGCAAGTACTAATTTGATGCCACTATCTGTGTTCAAGCAGTTGGGATTGGGTGAACCAAGCCCAACAACAGTGATTTTACAATTGGCCGATTGCTCCCTAGCTCATCCTGACGGAGTAATTGAAGATGTGCTGGCTCAGGTGGGATCCTTCATATTCCCAGCTGGTTTCATTATCTTGAACTATGAGCCTGATTTGGAAGTCCCATTTATTTTGGGGCGTCCATTCCTAGCTACGGGCCGAGCTATTATCGATGTGTGTGAAGGGAAGATGACAATGCGCGTTGGTGATCGAGTGGAGGTGTTTAATGTTTATAAGGCACTTAAGTTACATGTCCACTATGAAGAGCTATCCATGATTTCTGTAGTGGAAAGCAAATCAGAGTCAATGGTTCCCTACATGAATCCTATTGACCCTCTTGAGTGAGTGTTGGTTGGGGATGCAGAAGACTGTGAGGATGAAACAAAGGGAGATATTGAGAAAATTCTTGAAGTATCCTGCAGTTACCTCCAAGGCTAGGAAAATTTGAAGAGTTGAACAAGTCTGTTACTCTAACCCTTCCTAAGCCATCTATTGAAGAGGCTCCAAAGCTGGAACTCAAACTTCTTCCAGCACATTTACGCTATGCCTATTTGGGGAACTCTGAAACATTGCCCGTGATCATCTCAGCCAGCCTGACCAATACACAAGAACAGAAATTGCTTAGGATACTTCGTGAGCACAAAAAGGCGATTGGGTGGACCATTACAGATATTAAAGGTATCAGTCCATCGTTTTACATGCATAAAATCTTTTTGGAAGAAGGAATTCGCCCGAGTGTTGAGCAGCAAAGGAGACTGAATCCCATCATGAAAGAAGTAGTGAAGAAAGAAGTCATAAAATTGCTGGATGCAGGCATCATCTTTCCTATTTCTAACAGCAATTGGGTGATCCCGATTCAATGTGTACCCAAAAAGGAAGGGATGACCGTGATTGAGAATGAGAAAAATGATCTAATTCCAACCCGCACTATTACGGGTTGGAGAGTTTGCATAGATTATCGAATGCTCAACAAAGGAACCCGCAAGGATCATTGTCCACTCCCATTCATTGATCAAATTTTTGATAGGTTAGCAGGGCATGAATATTATTGCTTTCTGGATGGGTATTCAGGTTACAATCAAATTGTCATATGCCCAGAGGATCAGGAGAAGACCACCTTTTCTTGCCCTTGCGATTTTCACCGACATGGTGGAAAAATTCGTATAAGTGTTCATGGATGACTTCTCAATCTTTGGGTCATCTTATGATGATTGTTTGAAAAACATGAGCATGGTGTTGGCCCGTTGTGAAGAAACAAATCTGGTGTTAAATTGGGAGAAGTGTCACTTCATGGTGCAGGAAGGCATTGTTTTCGGTCATAGAATATCTAAAAGTGGCATCGAAGTTGATAAGTAATAAGTGGAGGCAGTTGAGAAACTACCTACACCAAATTCAGTGAAGGGTGTCCGGAGTTTCTTGGGACACGCAGGATTTTATAGGCGTTTTATTAAAGATTTTTCTAAAATTGCTACTCCATTATGCAGGTTGTTGGAAAAAGATATCAAGCTCAATTTTGATGCACCCTGCCTGAAGGCATTTGAGGAGCTCAAGAAGAAATCGGTAACTACCCCCATAATTGTTCCACCTGATTGGTCAGTATCATTTGAACGTATGTGTGATGCAAGTGACCATGCAATTGGGGCAGTGCTAGGACAAAGGAAAGACAAGGTGTTTTATTCCATCTACTATGCGAGTAAGACCCTCGATGATGCACAACAGAATTACACCACCACTAAGAAAAGGAAAAGTTAGTTGTGGTGTGGGCCTTTGAAAAATTCCGAGCATACTTGGTGGGCACAAAACTTATTGTCCACACATATCACACAGCAATCAGGTATTTATTTACAAAGAAAGAGTCTAAAGATAGATTGATGCGCTGGGTTTTATTGTTGCAGGAATTTGATGTGGAGATAAGAGACCGAAAAGGCACTGATAACCAAGTAGCTGACCACCTGTCAAGGCTGGAAAATCATGATCATGTTGAGGAGGGTGGAGATATCAAAGAAGTCTTTCCTGATGAGCAACTTTTTGCTATAACCCAAGACCTTCCTCCATGGTATGCTGATTATGTGAATTATTTGGTGAGTGGGGTACCTGCCCCGGAAATAAAATCTGAAGCAAGGAAAAGGTTCTTACGTGATGTGAAGTCTTACTACTGGGATGAGCCCTACCTGTACAAAGAATGTGGTGATCAGTTAATGAGTAAATGTATTCCTGATATAGAAGTGTAACTGGTGTTGTATGATTGTCATGCATCACCATATGGGATCCATCATGGTGGCGATCGAACAACAGCGAAAGTGCTACAATCTGGTTTCTTTTGGCCAACACTATTCAATGATGCCCACGCATTTGTTAAAAAGTGTGACCAGTGCCAGAGAACAGGAACGATAACAAGGAAGCACGAGATGCCTTTAAATAATATCTTCGAGGTAGAGATTTTTGATGTATGGGGGATAGACTTTATGGGTCCATTCCCATCATCCAAGGGAAATAAATACATTTTGCTGGCAGTTGACTACGTGTCGAAATGAGTGGAGGCAACTGCATTGCCGACGAATGATGCCATGGTTGTCGCTGCGTTTGTGAAGAAGAATATATTCTCCAGATTTGGTGCTCCACGAGCCTTGATAAGTGATGAAGGAACCCATTTTTGCAATCGGTTGTTGAATAACCTTTTAGCTAAATACGGGGTCTGTCATCAAGTTGCAATAGCATATCACCCTCAAACAAGTGGACAAGCAGAGGTATCCAATAGAGAAATCAAGAAAATACTAGAGAAAACGGTGAGTGTGAACAGGAAAGATTGGGTTGCTAAGTTAGAAGACGCATTATAGGCATACAGAACAGCGTACAAAACACCAATTGGGGCATCACCGTAAAATCTGGTCTATGGGAAGGAATGTCACCTGCCCGTAGATCTTGAACACAAGGCGTATTGGGCCATCAAGAAGTTAAACATGAACCTTGAAGCTGCGGGTGAGAAAAGATTGCTGCAGTTGGATGAATTGGATGAGTTCAGGTTGCACTCATACGAAAATGCCAAACTTTACAAAGAAAAGACCAAGAGATGGCATGAAAAACATATACATCCGCGTCATGTTGAGCCGGGCCAATAGGTACTATTATTCAATTCTAGGCTTAGACTGTTTCCTGGAAAGCTGAAATCGAGATGGTCAGGCCCGTTTGAGATACTGAGAGTCACACCATATGGTGCACTTGAATTGCGAGCTATACATGGTGAAAGATCATTCTTAGTGAATGGGCATAGATTCAAACATTATTGGGGTGGTGCCATAAATCGCGAGAAGACCAAAGTAGTGCTCGTTGATGACTGAGGCGAGGTTCAGCGTCGTGCCGCGACATTAAATTAGGAGCTTCATAGGAGGCAACCTATTGACTTGTTGTAATCGTTGTGCCACGACATTAACTAAGGCGCTTATTGGGCGGCAACCCAATGCTTAGTTAAATCTTAACATAGCTAGAAGTATTTCGTATAATTATAGGTACTAACGAGCTTGTGAGTGCATTCAAGTGAAAGGAGAAATGTTCTTGCATGATGGAAGGTGAGTCTAAGGCCAGGGGGTGTCAGGCAATATGCTTCGCCTGGCTAAGGCCAGGGGGTGCTTGGCGATAAGCCCCTAACGCCTGGCTAACGCAAGGGTGGGCTGGGCGTTTTAGCTCTAATGCCTGGATAACGCCAGGGTGGGCTGGGCGTTTCAAGTCTAGCACCTGGCTAACACTAGGGTGCCCGGGATTTATGACTAAAACGCACGCCTAACGCTAGGTAAGTTTCTTCTTCTTATTTTTTAATCTCCCAACTCCCTCTCAAGCAAGGGTTTTCTCCCAAGAACACAAACAACAACAATTTTCTCGCACACTCACACTACAAATCTTGGATAAACCCACACATATGTACACCCACATCAACTCTTCACCCACACATCTGCACACCCAGAGCCACACACCCACAGCACACACAATTCTGCACATGATCAATTTCGGGTTTCACTTCATCCAATTAACACACATCAATCGTTGAGGGAAAACAATCCTTCCCAGAAGAGCCACAGGCAAAGGAAAGGCCACGTCTTCGGCCCCAGCAAAAAGCAAAGAAAAACCCCCACAACCCCAAAAGAAAAGAAAAGGGGGAGATGCTACTTCCAGTATGACTGGTTAGGAAGCAGTAGCTATTGTCGCTGCTATGAGATAGCAACCCGTTGGTGAACGGGAATATGGTCTCTACAGCATACCAGTACAATCCAGGAAATGGTATGCACGCTGCAAACCCAAGCATGTTCACCTTAAAGGGGCCATTAAGGAAGGGAGTCTAAGAACAAAATTTCCAACGATTTGGCGGAGCATCCATGAGTTGGGGTTAGGATATGTGTTCAGGCACAATGGTGACATCAACCTCAACTTTTATCCTAAGGACAAGAACGGATTGGTGCCAAATTCGTGGGCACTTGGTGGATTTTTCGTCCAAGGCCATATGTGATTTCCTAGGTGCACCAAATGTTCCAGTGGAGCCTCTAGAGCAATTCATCCGCCATCCAAACTATAGAGAGGTGAGGCACACACTTTGTGGGGTTGATTCCAGGGCTACTTGGATTCGGGATAGAGCCACAAATTGCCATAAAAGGTTTCCCAAGAAGAAAATGAAGATTGAAACCCAGGTGTGGCTTAAAGTGATTAATGGATGGATATTACCATGCAACCATAACACCTTAATAAGCTGACAGAGGATTTGTGTGCTCTACTTCCTCATGACATGGCAGAGAGAATGTGGGCCAGCTGATGCGCTATCAAATGGGGTTGGTGCGTTCGAGCAATAGAATTGATCGAATACCATTCCCAAATTTTATAACTCAGCTCCTGCTAAATGAGAATGTAGGTGTTGATCCCAACTTTGACCATACCATTGATCACTTCCCACGAGATACTGATATCACTGGCCTAAGACTGAAAGAAGAGTCTTCACTGACCAATGCAGAGCGCAATCTGCGGGATGATAGCTTCATGGCCCATCTTTATGGGATGATGGATTTGCAATTGTGAATATGTGGTCGGCCGATGTCAGTTTATGAGAGAGATGAATTGGATCAGAGATACCCACTCAATGCTCACGTGCAGTAGATGATTGGAGCGGGTGAGGGATACAGACTCCCTGATGATGAGGATATCAACACTTCTGATGACTCTGATGCAGAGCCGATGCGCTCGAATGAGGAAAATGATGAAGAAGTTGAGCATCAGGAGTAGTGGAGAGCGTCAGATGATGACGACGCTGAATGATAGGGGAGTCTCTTGTACCTTGCTTCTATTACTGCTTTTGTCTCTATATGATTCACTGGGGACAGTGCATGAATTAAGTGTGGGGTGTTGTATTTTGTTGTACTTACGAATTGTGGAATTGTTGTACCGTATGTGGGTTCGTGTTGTAGTTTTTTATTCATGATAGTAAATGATTTTTTGTCTTTTATGTTTTTGTAGTTGTTTTATATATATATAAATATGTGGACTCTTCCCGACGATGGATTTCCTAGACAGCTCTCTTAAGGGAAGTAAGTCTAAAGAAAATACCAAAAAGTTTTTTGTTTTAGGTAGTGTAGTAATTCCCCCTTGGTTTTTCTTTGGACCACGGTTCTTTTCCAAGGGTGTAACTTGAACCGGGTAATTTAAATTAATTTTTTTTTTGGTTAGAGTAGTTTGGAAGAAACTGAGTAAATTAGAGATACCCTATGACATGTTTGATGCCGGCATATTAGGTTATGACATACATTCTGCTTTCCCTGATATTTGGTTTGACATGTGATGCCCGAGTACAAATAAATAGCCTATTTTGTGACGCCTTAGCTCAGTTGTTTGACTTGTATTCTACATAGTGTAATAGTGCTTAATTCTCTCAATTTTATGTGCTTGCTAGACTTGAGAGTTGAATAAAATTGTTGTGATTGAGTCATGTGCAACGTGTGAGTGACGTTTAGTGATTTTCTATGTCATCCTGTGAAGTCTAGAACTTGCCCCATGTGTTAATCAAAGTGAAATTGTAGGTTATGCTAGTCTAGGGGATGACATAGGCATTTTCTTGCTTGATCATGGATGTGCTTGTCACATAAGAATTACATTTTCCATTGCTAGCCCCTTTGAGCCTTTAGACTTTTTCTTTGGTACCCACATTACAAGTCGTACCCCTATTTTGTTCTTAAAATTGAGATTTTTGCACATTTTCCTCCTAAGGAACTTAGTCTCTAAAAGAAGTAAGGTGAGATATTGGAGATTAACTTTTGAGTGGAGCCATGGAAAGACTTGTTAGTGCACTAAGAATTGTATTCAAAAGTCACTAGCCGTTAAATTTTCATGTATGGAGTGTGTGTATGAAAGAGAAAAAAAATGATAGTAAAAGTATGTACAAAAGATACACACCTCCAAGTTTCTATTAATTCGTGCTAGTGAAAATATAGAAGTTCTTAATTGAAAAAGGGCTATGTTGAATATGAATTGTGGCAAGGGAATTGGTTGAGAAGAATATGTGTGGATCTGTGAAGATAGTGTATTAAAGTGCTTCGGAGGGTTAGTCACTATTCCTAAATATACCCTACCCATCCCTTGGCCTACATTACAACCTTAAAAGTCCTAATTGATCCTAGATTTGGCTAACTTGAATTAGTGGAGATCTACACTACGGGCAAGCTTATGGTACGATCACGGGATGCATATGAATTCTTTGTGAGGGTGAGTGAATTTGTTTAAATTGTGTGATGTCCTTAAATAATGTTAAAAAGCATATTTGAATTTGTGGAATAGTTATATTCACTCTTTTGTTGTTGGTGAGGGAACATGATCTCATGAACAATTGGTAATATTGTAATTTTCTTGTTGGGTAGGTGCGTGAATTGAGAGGGCTTAGTAGTTGCAAGTCGACTCTTGAGGTTGGGTGGTTGCAATTAGGTTGTTGGTATAATTGAATAAATTGTTATACTTGGGCATGTTTAAACAAGGGGAAGAATGTGAGATTTTGTATGTTCATACTTGATTGCCGGTATCGATCATAGTTAAGGGGTAATGTGTGTGATTGGAAAGTAAAATACTCCTTGCTAATGAAATGTGTACATGTTGAAGGATATTGCTCGAGGATGAGCAAGAGTCTAAGTGTGGGGTGTTGATGCGTGGCTAGAATCCAATGTTTTAAGCATTATATACCTAAGATTTTGTGTGCTTTTGTGATAAAAATACACGTTATATGTGCATAATGGAGTCTATTTCATGTGTAGGTGAATTGGAGATGGAAACCGAGCTAAATGGGTGCATAAACGTCGAAAATATGCTCAAGAGTCGAAAAAGAGTGACCCGGGCCATAGCCGGGCGTTTGGCCCCTAAAGCCAGGCAGACCCTGGCATTAGTGGGGCGTTTGGCCCCTAAAGCCAGGCTGACCCTGGCGTTAGTGGGGCGTTAGAGCCCAAATGCCAAGCCTGCTCAGGCTATAAGGGGGCGTTTGGGGCTTAACGCCTAGGTCCCTGGTCCGGCCAATTCTGAGTTTTGAAGTTTTCAGTGTTTCCCGGTTTGAATAGAAGTCTCCTACACGTTTAGGGTTTGTCCCAAACATATAAATAGACCCAAAAACACAACTTTGAGAGGGGGTTGCCATTCTTGGAGAGAAAATACACACAAGATCATTTAGAAGCAAAGGATTATCAGTTTTCTTCATCTTATTCTAGTATTTTCCATTTATGCAAAACTTGTGCAATTGTTTAATTCTAGTATGAGTGGCTAAACACCCATTGTTCTGGAGTTTTGGTTAGCCATGAATATTATTATTCGACATTAATTTAACCTTGATTATAATTCATTCATTATATGGTTGTTTCTTCAATTCTGCGTTTAATTGCTTAATTGTCTGGCCAGCAGTTAGGTTCTATATACTATCTATGTTATGCTTGGAAAAGCCGTATATAGATTAGAGAAGAATTAAAGAGAGCGCGATCTTGACTCTTCAGGGGAGTGAATTTGTGGTTAGGATAGGAATATACCTAGTCACCGTGCTTAATTAAACATCGTAATCTTAGTGCGTTCTAATAGATTAATTTCATAGGAATATAGGCGTTAATCTATTGAGAATAGGCGAGTAGTACTTCGGGAGAAGGCTACGAGAGTAATTATCGATTAATTAGCAACTATGAGTGAATTATATGAAAGGGAGAATTAATTAGAATGCAATACGAATGGTGAATTGATCACAACCCTGGAATATTTGTCTCCACTGAATACACACAACAATAATTTTGCACTTGATAATTAGTTAGTTGATAGAATCATAGTATAAATGAATTCATTCTTGGATTTTGTTTTGGCTTGATTAAATAACAATTAGAGTGATTCGACAAGTAGTTTACACAAGTCCCTGTGGGTTCGGCATTCGATTTAACATTATATTACTTGCTACAACCACGTATACTTGTGTGTGCTTCTAGGACCGACAGCCATATTGTATGGCCTCACCAGAGCTGAAGGAGTTGAAGGAACAGTTGCAGGATTTTCTAGATAAGGGCTTTATTAGACCTAGTGTTCATAGACTCTCAAATTCTGAGCATGCTCTTCCTAGCTACGAGAATAAACCAGGGTGTCATCAATGAACACAATGACGAAGGAATCAAGATAAGGCTGAAACACGTTGTTCATCAATTGCATGAACGCAGTTGGGGCATTGGTCAGCCCAAATGACATAACCAAGAACTCATAATGACCATACCTGGTCCTGAAGGCAGTCTTCGGAATATCAGAATCCCGGATCCTCAACTGATGATACCCAGATCTCAAATAAAACTTGGAAAATACTCTGGCTCCCTAAAGCTGGTCAAACAAATCATCAATGCAGGGCAAGGGATACCGGTTCTTCATCGTAACCCTATTCAACTGTCGATAGTCAATACACATACGCATGGACCCATCCTTCTTCTTCACGAACAACATCGGTGCCCCCCAAGGTGACACACTAGGCCGAATGAACCCCTTATCTAGGAGCTCTTGAAGCTGCTCATTAAATTCCTTTTGCTCTGCTAGTGCCGTACGATATGGTGGAAAAGAAATAGGCTGAGTGTCTGGCACCAGGTCAATACCAAAATCAATATCCATGTCAGGTGGCATGCCTGGCAGGTCTGCAGGAAACACATACGAAAAGTCACGGACCATAGGAAATGAATCAAAAGTAGGAGTCTCACCACCGACATCCCTCACAAAGGACAAATAAGGTAAACACCCTTTCTCAACCATGCGCTGAGCCGTCAGGTAAGAAATCACCCTACTAGGCATATACTCGGAAGAAACTCTCCACTCAACCCTCAGACACCCCGGCATATCTAAGGTCACGGTCTTAGCGTGACAATCAAGAATAGCATGGCGCGGAGATAACAAATCCATGTCTAATATTACGTCAAAATTGACCATGCTGAGTAACAGTAGGTCCACTCGGGTCTCCAGACCCCCAATAGATATAGTGCACGACCGATACACACGGTCCACAACAACAGTATCGCCCACCAGATTCGACACATGAATAGAGGTGGCTAGAGACTCACGGGGCATATCTAGAAAATATGCAAAATATGAAGAAACATAGGAATATGTGGAACCAGGGTCAAATAAAGCCAAGGCATCATGGCAACAGACTGAAACAATACCTGCAATCATGGCATCTGAGGCCATAGCATCCAGCCTAGCTGGAAATGCATACATGCGAGCCTGACCTCCCCCTGCTCGACCTCCACCTCTAGGGTGGCCTCTGGCTGACTGACCACCACCCCTAGCTGCCTGGGCGGCTGGTGAAGTGACTGGAGCTGAAGTCGAGGACTGGCCCCTCTACAGAGAAGATACATTGGAACAGCGGGGACACTACCTCCACCCGTGCTCAAACTCTCCACACTCAAAACAACTACCTGGAAATGGAGGCGGGGACTGATAGGAACCCCTAGCACCTGTACGGCCACTGGAAGACTCCTGCATAGATGAACCCTGAACTGGAGGTGCTCGAGCTGCACTTTGAGCTGGGAGGGCACCAAATGAAGTATGGCCTGACTGAGGAGGCCTGAATGAACGACCCCTACCCTGTTGAAACTGTCTCCTGAAGGGAGCACCACCTGAACTGCCCGAACCACGAGGCCTCTTGGCCTCCCTCTCCTCCCACTCCTGGCTGCGAACAGACTCAACTCAAGTTATGTCAACAACCTGCTCGAATGAAGCACCCGATACTCTCTCCCGAGTCATAAACAACCGAAGTTGACAAGAGAGACCATCTACAAACCTCCTCACCCTCTCCCTATCAGTAGGGATAATCTGAAAAGCACGCCTAGCCAAATCGGAAAATCTCATCTCGTACTGAGTGACTGATAACTCTCCCTGGTGCAGCTGCTCAAACTACCTACGCTGCTCGTCTTTGTGGACTAAGGAACATACTTCTCCAAAAACATCGTGGAGAACTGCTGCCAGGTAAAAGGTGCTGAACCAATCGGTCTACGCCACTCTGAGCACTACCACCAGGTAAAGACATCACCTGCAAACTAAAATGTAACGAATGAGACCCCACTAGTCTCCATAATACCCGTGGTGTGCAGTATCCTCTGGAACCTATCTAGAAATCCCTAGGCATCCTTGCCCTCTGAACCGCTGAAAATCGGAGGCTGAAGTCTGCTGAATCTCTCCAACATGTGATGCTCGTCCTCAGGCATAACAGGGACCACATAATCCTAAACCGGAGCAGCGGGCTGAGCTGGGGCTGCTCCTAGTTCATGAATACCCTGTGCAACCTGCTCAGGTGCCCGGGCAGCTGGAGTCTGATTGCCTCCCCTGGCCTGAGCTGTGGTGGCAGAAGAAGACATGGCAACGGCCTGAGCCAAACCGGTGCATACTGTCAATATCTGAGACAGGGCTTCCTGAAGACCCGGAATAACCATAGGCACTGCTATTGCCTGAGCCTATCCCGTTGGGACACCATCGGTGGGAACCTGATCATGATCGATAGGGGGATCCTGAGGTACAGCCCCGGCTGCTGCGCGGGCTGGCCCATACCTCTACCACGGCCTCGACCCCTCGCTGGTCTAGCCGGTGACTGGTCACCCTGATCGGTATGGCGTGTCCTCACCATCTGTGAGAGAATGAAACAAAGTAAGTTCATATTTCAAGAATCAATAGGTCAGCACGAAAGAGTTCAAGAAATATAGAAATGTTTCCTAAAAGTTCGGCAGACTCTCGAAGGTAAGTACAGACGTCTTCGTACCGATTCGCAAGACTCTACTAAATCTGCTCATGACTGTCGAGTCATATGTAACCTAGGGCTTTGATACAAAATTGTCCGGACCCCAAATCCTAACCGGCCGTGATGGAACCTATCGTGGAACTAGGCTAGCCGACTAACGCATGTTCACAATTTCTTTTGAAAATCCCATTTAAGTTTCAAGAATTTCATAACAATATATAGAAAATTACTTAATATAATAGGCCAATTTGATACAGTAGGGCCATCCCCCAAAACCCGGAGCCAACATGTCATGAGCATCTAGTGAAATATGCCAAAATAAACTATTATAATACAAAACTCCATATCAAAGCTAAATACAACAGGAAAGGAAAACAGAGATGTTGCGAACGCTGAACAGCTACCTCAATATCCCACGATCCGACACCGCTACGAAATAAAAGCTAATGCTCGATATCTGCTCCTGAAACTGCACACAGAGGTGCAAGGAGTAATGTGAGTACGCCAACTCAGTAGTAATAAAAATAAATCAAGTCTAAGCAGCAAGGAAACACATAAAATTCGATGCCATCAAGTCACAATATATACATCCTTACTTTCCAATAGTATAACATAGATATACGAAATCATCATACCTTAAAAATTAACTTCGTAAAAGTCCTTTAACGAATGCACATTTTTAAAAACTTTAAAACAAAGGATTTGGTATGCAATGAATGTAGTAAAATCATAGTAGTCCCTCGGGAAATATTTGTTTCATAATCATTCTCTCGGGCATGTCTCACAATCCCTCAGCACCTCACAATCACTCAGCACCTCACAGTCACTCAAGCCTCCCAATCACTCGTCACTCGCACTCGGTGCGCTCACTGGGGGTGTGTACAGACTCCGGAGGGGCTCCTTTATCCCAAGCGCTAATATCACTCAACACCTCACCATCACTCTTGGCCCTCGGCCACACTCGGTGGAACCACTCGAAAAGCCCCTCGGGCAAATTAGTTAAACAGGTTACTCGACCCGAAAATATCATTTTAATGCTCATGTAGTGTAAATCAGGCTGAGTTTCAAATAAAATAGTATGCACAATGATGTTGAGTAAACTCATCAACAACTAGTGAGGAAAATAGCAGTAAAAAGCCCTCAAAGGGTCTAAACAGATCGGCACGAGGCCCCAAACACGGCTTATAGCCCAAATATTTCGCAAATCTTTAGAACATAATTTAACATAAGGTTTTGAGTAAATATGCAACTCATTAGTTGCTGCGGAGAGAACCTAGTCCAATCCAAAAATCAGTACGCTCCACATACTCATCATCTGACATGTGCGCCTTTCTAAAATCAGTAGGAAATATGTAGTTCGGGGTTCCATACCCTCAGGATGAGATTTATGACCATTACATACCTTTACCGGGCCACAACACTAGTCTGTTATGCCTTTGCCCCTCAAATTGGCTCTCGATTGCTCCGAATCTTGCCAAAACCAGTTAACGTTATCAATATATACTCAAGTAACACAACCCAATCGAAAATTATCAATTTAATCAAAAATCTCGAAATTCGGCCAAACCCGAGCCCCGAGCCCACATCTCATAATTCGATAATTTTTATATATTTAGGAACCTCATTCTCCCACGATTCTATACATACGAAGAACACTAAAATCGGACCACAATTACCCACTCAAATCCTCAAAAGAAAAATAAATTTCTCATGCACCCTTCTTTCCCAACTTGGTTCAATTTCCAGAATTTTTGTGGTTTAATCACTTAGGAATTGACTTATAAACGTGTTATGAAGCTAAAATTCTTACCTCCAAATGATTTCCCTTAATTTCTCTTCAAATCCCTCTCAAAAGCTCTTAATTTGCATGCAACAATGGAGGAAATGAAAACCAAATTCGTACTTCAGGCCTTTTAAACATTCTGCCTAGCTAAAATAATTCCTTCACTGTGATCGCAAACTTTGGCACGCGATCGCGAAGAACAAATTTGCTTCCCCATCAAATTACCTTACCTGATCACAGACATCCTCACGCGATTTCCATTCATCAAGACTTAAACCCACACGATCGCAAACCACTCCATGCGATCGCGAAGAATAGATGCTCGACTCACTCACACGCCCCTTTAACTCTATGCGATCGCAAACAACACCACGCGATCGCACTGACCAACTACCTAATACTCATGCAATCGCGACCTCCCCCTACCTGATTGCGTATAACAAAAATCCTACCTCACCATTTTACCCTATGCGTTCGCGTAGAAGGAAACCAGAACCTCACACCAGCAGAAATCTGCCAAGATTTCAAGCCAAAAGTTGGTCCGTTATCCATCTGAAACACACCCGAGGCCCTAGAGACCTCAAACAAACATACCAACATATCCCATAACATCATTCAAACTTATTCGAGCCTTCGAAACACCAAAAACAACACGAAAACACCAAATTTACATCAAATTCAAGCCTAAGAACTTTGAAGCTTCCAAATTTCGCTAACTACGTCGAAACCAACCAAAACACCTTCGATTAACCTGAAATTTTGCAGACATAACCAAAATGACATTATGAACCTGCTCCATCTTCCAGAATTTCATTCCGAGCCCGATAGCCTATTTTCCACTGCTGACCGAAAATCGCCAAAAACTAACTCTCGCCTATTCAATCCTAATTCTGCACCGGACATCACAAAAATATTCTAAACACACTCCTAGGTCCCAAATCACCTAACGAAGCTATCCGAGTCATAAAATCCGCATTCTGAGGTCGTTTACCAATAAGTCAACTCTCAGTTGACTTTCTCAACTATTAGGCTGCTTTAAAAGGCTAAATGCCTAAACTCTCACCATAACCACTCCGGACCCAAACCAACTGATCCAACACATCAAAACAAGATAGCGATATATATCAGAAATAGGGGAAACGGGGTAATTCTCACGGAACGACCGGTCGGGTCGTTACAGTTGATGTTTTTACAAATGAACTAATTAACTTCAGCATTTCTGCTGAAGATTTTCAAAAAGCTCATGACGACAAAACTATAGAATGCAAGACAAAGCTTCAGCATATTAAGCGTTGAAGTTTTTACAATTTAACTAATTAACTTCAGCATCTTCTGCTGAAATTTTTCAAAAAGCTCATGACAACATAAATATAGAATCCAGGAAAAAACATCATCATATAGAGTGTTGAAGTTTTTACAAATAAACTAATTAACTTCAGCATTTCTGCTGAAGTTTTCAAAAAACTCATGACGACAAAACTATAGAATGCAGGACAAAGCTTCAGCATATTGAGTGCTGAAGTTTTTACAATTTAACTAATAAACTTTAGCATCTTCTACTGAGTTTTTCAAAATGCTCATGACAACATAACTATAGAATCCAGGACAAAACTTCAGCATATAGAGTGCTGAAGTTTTTACAAATGAACTAATTAACTTCAGCATTTCTGCTGATGTTTTTCAAAAAGCTCATGACGACAAAACTATAGAATGCAGTACAAAGCTTCAGCATATTGAGTGCTAAAGTTTTTACAATTTAACTAATTAACTTCACCATCTTCTGCTGAAGTTTTTCAAAAAGCTCATGACAACATAACTATAGAATCTAGGACAAAACTTCAGCATATAGAGTGCTGAAGTATTTACAAATGAACTAATTAACTTCAGCATTTCTGCTGAAGTTTTTCAAAAAGATCATGGATATTTTTGTATTTTTTTAACTTGATACTTATCTTTTTCACATTTGCTAGCTACTTTTTATCTTTTATCACCTACATATATTACATTTATATTGATTATCTGAAAATTTATGAGGCTGAAGTTATTTTTCTTACTATAGAAAAACTGTGGACAGACTGAAGTAATATTTACCACCTACTTGTTTTACCACCTACTTATCTTGTTACATTGAATTTCTCTGAACATAAAACAGTAAAACATACCTCAAAAGTTACTTTTACATTTATAGATACTAAATTGATTAGGTGCACTCTTTTGCTATATTAACAATCTCTTTAGTTGAAAATTTCATAATCATCCATAGATTTCTATCATATTTCTTTAAATTTATATTCATTCTTAGCCTTTTAGATTTTTTTAAAGAAAGAATTTCTGGTGCAAGCGGAAGTAGGAAGCTTACGATGGATGAAATTATGCGGAAGTAGGAGAGTTTGAAGTCTGATTGGAACAGTAACGTACCAATGTGCAATCTTATGCATAAGTAGGATCAAATAAAGGTCAATTGGGAAAGAATCAGACCAAAGTTTATTGCTGAGGAATCATTCCACGATAGGCTTAACCTTGAACGTAGTTGTCAAGGTTATTCAACCTCATTTGACAAGGTTGTCCAGTAGTTAGATTGTTTTAATTTTCCCATCTGGGACGACTATGCCAAGCTGCAAAACAACTTGAAGAGTCTTCCTTCTCTTATGGACAGAGTAATAGTTGAAGAAAATCAGTTTCGCCATGAATTCAACAAGTTGAAGATTGATCTCATTGGACTTTGTGGTCTTTTTCCCGAGTATCCTATAGTTATCTCTGATTCTGATGATGACGAGATATTTCGAGAAATTGATGAGTACTGTTATGATAATGACGATGATGCTTAGTTTTTGTAATCCTTTTTTTATGTTTTTATTTTTTTTGTTTTGTCAATGTTGATGATGACCGTTTTTTGTTAATGTTTTGTGTTTTTATATAAATGAAAATCTTTGTTATGTTTTTGTGTATAATTTTTTCAAATTTTAAAGGTTGAAGTTATCTTACCTGAAGTTAGCGTGTATATGTTAGAAACTTGAAAATTTTATGCTTAAGTTATTTAGTTTATTTTCTATAACTTCAGTGTAAAGATGCTTAAGTTTTTTGTTTGTACGTGCGATACTTTTCTGTGTGTGTGTGTGTGTTAAGGATATGTATTTCACATACAATTTTTTCTCGCTGAAGTCATTGCATACTTTTCTAAAATACAACCAAACTTGTGAGCCTGCGCAACAAAAATGAGTGGTTTGTACTTCAAAAATACATAAAAGAGTGCAAGAGATTTTTTTTTATTCCTACGAAAACAATACATTTGAAATATATCATACAATAATGAAAGTCTAAATTCAGACTAAGAATTATTGAATGTTGGAGTATTTTTCAGCGTGTTTCTTGGAATATGGATGAGGTGCTAGAGAAGACAAGCAAGTTGTTATGTTATGCCCAATTTGTTTACATCGACTGCATTTGGTAGACTTCGATGGTACTGATTAAGTCGCAGGGATATGCCTCTTCTTTTGTCTTCTTCCTTGTAAAATCTCTACATCAGGAGGTTTTGTGATCTTAGATTCTACATTTTGTGAAATATCCCATGATTTTTTATCTCCCGCGGTATTCACATGTCCTTCATATGTTTTGAACCATGTTTCCTTTGAATACCATTTTGAGCAATAATCAGATTTTTGCAAATATCTCTTATTAATAGCAGCAATAATGTGGACAGGGCAATTCTTCATGTTGGAATTCCAAGCAGTCACAAGTTCTCTTCTTTAAGTCCACAATGAATTCGATTCCTTCACTATTTATTCTAAACAACATTGAATCAATGTTAGAAACCTAAAAAGGAATAAAAAATTAAGATAAACTATATTAGTGTATTATTTCTTCAAAAAGAAAAAGTATGAAGTTTTTTATATGTAAGCACTAAATCACTACAGCAGATATAAAAGGCTGAAGTGATTATCCTAAAGAGAAAATATGCTGAAAGTAAATCCTGAAGTTAATAAATATAATCACAATCATTTTGCAAGCTAAGTCCATCTTCTTAGTCATAACTTATTTTGCCCATATTGATACTTTGTGAAAATTTTCATTTGCTTTTTTTCACCGTTCGTAAAACCACTCTCCCAACTTTTCTTGGATGTAATCTAACATTCTTAAAATAGGCATCTCACTCGCTTTTAGTAACACGGAATTCATTGATTGTACAATGTTTATTGTCAGCATATCATAACGTCGTCGTGGGAATCACGATCGAGCCCATCTTTCTGGAGGCTCTTCCATTATGTAATGGTATGTTTTCCTGTCAACACTTTTGAGTTGGGATATTAACTTGTTAAAATCGTCATGTCTGTATGACCTTGCAGCGCTTTGAAAAAGATTTATTATCGTGGCTTTTGCATGTCTTTGCTTTAAATTTTTCTCAAAGTGATAGAGGAAGATATCATGGTGAGCTTCAGGATAAACTTTTCTAATCCCATTTTCGATTGACTGGTTTGTATCTGACAAGAAAACGAGCTCACGACGGACTTGAATTACTTTTCTCATTTCCCGGAAGAACCAAGTATGCCTCATTGTTTTCTGAATCTGCTACACCAAAAAATAGAGGAAATATTTGATTGTTTGCATCCTTTTAAAACATTGCATATACTGCAATAACAGGTCTACAGTAGCACCAACCAATTATTGATGCTGCAGGAGCAAAGAACATGTAAGCAAATGTGTACAGTAAAACACACAAAAAATCATAAGGTGTGAAGTTTAACGTCAAGCTGATGGTTAGTATTTGTTTTGCTTACCGATTTTTCTCATCTCTTTTTATGCTTGTGTACGTTCCTGGGTTTCTATGCACCATCATGTGTAGGTATGAAGGAAGAATTTGGCAGTTCTCTTTCGATGTTCCCCTTATGCAAGCAGTAGCTTTTTGAATAGCGCGCCATGCCTTGTGATATCCAATGTCAATTCCAAAGTTCTTTTTTTATTTCATTCTCTACAAAGGCTGGTGTAACCTCTATCTTTTTTGTCTCGAACATGTTCTAGAATTTGTTCACTTATAAAATTTGATGCAGCATGCTTCTGATATGATTTTCTTGCATCAACTGAGCATTCATGGTTGTTATGACATTTTATCACCCTGAAAAGTGTGGAATTTTTTATTCTGGTAGCACGCACAATCCAACCACATTGCTCCTCAATGCATTTCANCTGTAGAAAAATTTAGTCATATTTTGCTTGTTCTCAAAAATTGATCCTATTCTTACTTCCTCAGGCAATGCTTCGTGCCTAAGTAGTTTACGTAGTGGAGATTCTTTCAGCTTTCTCCTCACTTATTTTTCTTGATTTCTTAGAAGCACTAAAAGTTTCAACAATTTCTTCAATTGTATTTGATGTTACCGGTATTAATTCCATGTTTTCTTTATCTTCGTTGTTGCTTATCATTGCAGAAGGTAAAAAAAAAACTTTGTTGGATTGTGTGTTGGTTGTCAATTTGCATTATTAGCTGTCCTTCTTCTTCTTGCTCATTGACAAACTAGTATGAATTTATTGGAGTAGCGGGTGATTGTTGTAGCGTTTTATATTCTGAAGCAGTTGTAATGTTAGAAGGTTGTTGCTCGTTGTCTACTACCACTATTGGCTGCCTAGTTCATGTTGATAATCAGCAAATTGTTTTGAAGCAACTATAATGTTAAGAGATTGGTTGAATGTTGCAGATTCTGAAGCACCTATACTGTCATAAATATGTTGTATTTTTTCAATGACAAAATGACAATTCTTGTAGGCTGAATCAGTTGTGAGCAAATGTATACAAGTACTTAGTTCTTCATCTGAAGTTACAAGCATACCTTTGCTTGTATTTAGTTTGGTATCAAACCGTACCTTTACTGAATATCTGCTTGAATATGAATTTGTAACTTCACTAATTTTCTTCAGGAAAGAATTCAATGATACTTTTTTATTAAGCAGAACAAGTTTTATATCATGATCCAAGTATTTGAAGTCAATAGTGCACCTCCCATTGAAACTAAGAACAATGGAAATCAAAGTCATCCTAGAGATGCATGTTTAGTGTCAAGTATTAGGAAAAGAATTTAATTATGAAAAAAACATGAAGTTTGAGCAAATGTAGTACAAAAAAAAAGCTCATGAAAAAGCTGATTAATGTAGGACAAAGTCAAGCACAAACTATATTTAACTTCAGCATGTAGGAGAAAATCACATAGAGCATGAGAAAAACTTCAGCATATTAAGTGCTGAAGTATTAGCAAATGAACTAAAGAACTTCAGCATAGTAAGTGCTTAAGATTTTGAAAAAGGTCATGACAGAACTATTGTATCGAGGAGAAAAACATCATCATACTAAGTGCTAAACTATTAGCAAATGAACTAAAAAACTTCAGCATCTATAGAGTGCAAAAAATTAATAGTGCAGGAGGAAAACTTCAGCTCGTTTTTCCTAAAGTCTTTTAAAATGACCTAAACAACTTCAGCATTTACACAGGACATAACTTAAGCATATTTTAGTGCTGAAGTCTTACCAAATGAACTAAAAAAGTTCAGCTTGTTTAAAATGCAATGCAAATACTTAAGCATATTGGTGTGAAGTTTTAGCGAATTATGTAAAAACTCAGTTTGTTTAGCAAATAAAACAAAAACTTCAGCTTGTTTAGCAAATAAACCAAAAACTTCAACATATTATGCAGTACAAAACTTCAGCATATTTGAATTTTTAGCTTTGACGTTTAAATCAGCAAGTTTAGAATGCAAATTCATTCGTCATTGAAAATCTCATGTTTCATCCATCAAACAACTTCATCCAAGTGTGAATTACGAAAATAATTATAGAAACATATATCATGAAGATCAATCAGTTCCAAAAACTAATTTGAAAGATGAATTGCAATACTTACAATTTCTTTGTAATTTTGAAGTTTGAGTCTGGTTCAAATTTCTGGCTTGGGAGAGGAGATCTGAGAAGAGACAGAGTGATGGAGGAGAATCGTAAAGTGTTTTGTGCGTGATGCATCTTTTATATGTTTTGCCAGGGGTAGAATAATTATATTATTGTGGATTTTTCGTCAGCTGGCTACCAAATCAATAATTTATAAAAATATGGTACAAATTAAAAGGTGGCTGCTATATAGGGTATGACTCTAAATCAAATTGTTTCTGAAATGATATCAAAAAAAGGGTTTTTTTCGCATATATACTAAATTATAAAATTATTTACCTGGAATATCAGAAGTTTACTACTTTCTAAAATTGACTCACATCAAATTTCGAATCTGAAAGAAGTTTCCAAGAATCAATCTTGTGACATGCCAAATATCTGTTGATAGATTTTAGAGCAAACGAGTAGTTCCTTTTTGCTGCACGACATTAATAACTTCTGCAAGCCGAAAAGAAAAAACGAAGGTACATTACAAACATATAACTTCTTTTTTAACTTTTATACAAATTTGATACAAAATTTAATATATCAAAAATAACATATATCTTAAAAATAAATTTCAAACAACTAATTATACCGTATCAATTTACCTATAAGTTTCATACAAATTTAATATAGCTACGAATAATGCTTTATTATTTTTGAACCGTTTTCATAATTTCAAGGTCCAAAGAAAAATAATGCTTTGTTATGTTTGAACTTACTATATAAATATATTTTTCACATATAAAATTATTCGGTACAGTTTGGTATATTTTCAGTTTATTTTATAAGATTAAAAACCTATCCTAATTATTAGTACAGTTATATATATTTTTTAAAAGAAAATTAAAAATTGATTAGGTGCGTATTATTCGGTCTCCATTGACACCCCTACGTAAGGGGTAAATTTGAGTGGATAATATAATGGAGGTTAAATATAATCAATATCCAAAAGTAGATGTCCCTTTTGGCTAAACAAAAATTAAAATATAATGTTACATAAATTAAAATGGAAGAAATACGGGCGTTTAGAAAGGGCAATAATAGAAAGGACAATAATACAAAGGGCAGTAATGTAGGACTAGTTTCCTTTTCAGTACTATTAAATAGGTCCTCCTTCTTTAGTTTCCTGTGATTTGTTGTCCTCGCTGTATACACTCAGCTTATAGAAATCTATGGCAGGAGTAACACTAATTGCTGCTACAATATTTGGAATTTTGGTGGCTACAGTTTGTGCCAAATTTCAGAATAAAATATGGTGGTGGCCAAAAAAGATGGAGAAGAAGCTGAAAAGGCAAGGAATACATGGCCATCCCTATAAGTTTCTCTTTGGAAATCTTAAAGAGATGATGAGAATGTCTAAAGAAGCTAAGTCAAAACCTCTCTCTTTAACCCATGATATCATGCCTTGGCTTTAATCCTTTTCTTCAACATCTTGTTAAGAATCACAGCAAGTCCAAATTTCTAACTCTCCTTTTCACATCCGATCCTTTTTAGCTGTCATGTTTTCCTTCTCAAGAGTCATTTTGACTAATCTTACGTTAAATTGGATTTAATCAACTTAATATCTTAAAACTATATTTTGGGTATTCGAAAACAATACCGATGGTACTACAAATTGCAATTCTTCTTATGTCAATATGCATAAAGTGAAAGTTCACATAATTTGTATCTCAAGAAACAGACAACTGCAGTATGTCCCAAAATAAGTGTTACTTTTTTGCTTTTCGAGAGTTGATTTAACTAATTCGAAGCTAAATTGGATTCTGTCAGCTCAATATTTTATTACTACTAAAATTTGGATAATAAAAAATTATACAAAAGGTAGTATTAGTTGCAATATGTCAATATGATTGAAAAAATTTGTACTTTAAAATGATGGTCAAAGTTCACATATTTTGAATCTCGGAAAACAAAAATTGGAACGTAATTTGAAGTAGAGGGAGTATTAACTTTCTGACGTGACTACCGTGCAGTAACTAATGAGATATTTATGACTGCAGAGAAATCTTTTGTGATGTGGGCTGGACCGACACCTCGAGTTATGGTTACGGATCCGAAGCTAATTCCACAAGCCTGAAGCTAACGCCTTCATTGAGATGTTTGTGAATGGACTTGCAGGTTACAATGGAGAAAAATGGGCAACCCATAGAAAGATAGTAGCTCCTGCCTTTCATATTGAGAAGATAAAGGTATGAGTACTAGTTAACTACAAGTCTTAATTTCTTGGAAGAACTCAATTAGATACAAACATTTGATAGAAAATAATAGGCCATCTGATCACGTGACTTCAAGAAACACAACCCAGTACATAAAACATTCCGTATATATAAGGTAAAATTTATTTTGTAACTCTAAATATTATATTTTGAATCTCCTTGATATAGTCGAAAAGCGTAGCTCGGTAGTTAAGGAGGTTCAAAACCTTTGTAAGGTAACTAGTTCAATTCCAAATAGTTTCTTTTAATTTTTCTAACTTTTTCCTTTTTTGAACCCCCTTGCCGAAATCGTGCTTTTGCCACTGAATACAAAGTATGTACAAAAGCTACTAGTTTCACAGAAACCTACATATAATAGGCTGGATCCGCCCTGCCCTAATGGAAGCATTAATATCGACTTCCAGAGCTTGAACCAGTGACCTATAAGATACACTGAGACAACTTTATCATTACTCTAAGAAACAACTTCTAAAAGTTAAATACATCTTTTATTTAGTTATGGACAATGTCTAAATAAAAGTAATTAACAAAAGGACCATATCTTGGATTTATTATTCCAACACAATCTTATAATAGAATGATACGATATGATAAAGATGTAGCTTATCTTAGTAGACTAGTAGTTAATTAGATTATGTCTCTGTATGTCTTACAGGGGATGTTTTCATCAGCATTTTGTGCATGTGTTGAGGAAATGATAAGCAGATGGGAGGAATTGGATAGCAAAACAGAGACTTAAAAGTTGGATGTGGAAAGAGAGTTTATGTTTTTAGGTAGAGATGTTATATCAAGAGCCGCCTTTGGTAGCAATATTAAAGAAGGAAGGTCAATTTTCCTACTACAGAAGGAGCAATGTGAGCTTATCTTGGCTTCCCCATTCACCCTTTTCTTTCCCTGGCTAAGGTGCATTTGCATGGCAACTCCTATACGATAAACTTAAATTACAGTAAAAGAATTTTTACACAATCAGGTCACTCTATATTCTTAAAAATATGACAGATTATTTGCTACAATAGGTAAACGTGGTGACTTGATAGTATACATGTTTTTACTTGCCATCGATGCTTATAAGTTAATTCTTGTTCTATCATCTAAAACTTGTTGCAGATTTCTTCCAACAACATCAAATAGAAAAGCAAGAGACTACTATAAGAAAGTGAGAGGTATGGTAAGAGGAATAATAAAGAAGCGAGAAGACGCCGAGTGATGGAAGACAATGATGATATCTTAGGCTTGCTCTTAAAATCAAGAAATGAAGAGAACAACAAGTCTAAAGCAGGACTAACGACAGACGATGTGATCGAAGAATGCAAAGAATTCTACCTTGCAAGTCAAGATACAACCTCAGCTTTGCTCATTTGGACACTGGTTGCCTTGAGCATGCACCCTGAATGGCAAGACAAAGCTAGGAAGGAAGTTCTTCATGTCACTGGGAAAAATAAAACCAAATTGAATGACTTAAATCAGCTAAAAATAGTATGTCATTTAATACTTCCTCCATTTATTTTATGTTAACTTATTTGTCTGGGATATAGTTTTGAAATTTGAAGTTAAATAAAATGTTTTTTGTTATATACACAGACAATGTGAATAATCTTTTACACAATCGGTGAACTTTAATATGTAATAGCGGGCTAATTACAGATTTTATCGGATTACTAACTAATATTGATCAATAAATTTACCTGTAATTACCTAATGATGATCATTGATCACTATAGATGACGATGATATTCCAAGAGGTGTTGAGATTATATCCAGCACTGCTTCTCTATCGGAGCACGTCAAAGAGCTGCAAGTTGGGAGACATGACAATTCCAGTAGGAGTTCAAGTATTTGTTCCTACACATCTGGTTCATCGCGATCTCGAAGTGTGGGGAGATACTGCATTGCTATTCAATCCAGAGAGGTTCTCAGAAAGGGTTTCAAAAGCAGCAGATAAAGAGCATCAGTTATATATTATCATACATACCATAATATGACTAACTACTAAATGTGAGTTACGGTGGTTATACATAATTTTGTCTACAAACTCCCTTTCATATACTATAACATTAGTAACTCATTATACCAGGTCCATAAGCGATAAAACACTTCACATTATGGTCCACAATAATATCTCATTGAGACTTATCCTGTAAATTCTTAAAACAATAATCTGTACACTATTATAAAAAACAAGAAATCATTAATGTATATCAAAAAAAATAAAGTTAATTTATAGTAAAGAATTTTTACACAATCTGGGTCACGCAACTTATACTTTTGAGAATAAAGCACTTTACCTGCTACAATAGGTAAATGTCGTGACCTAATATAGTGTAAAAAAGTTCAAATACCGTTGGTGTTTATAAGTTTAAATTGTTGTTCAATCATCTGCTATAACTTGTTGCAGATTTCTTCCAATAACATCAAAAAGAAAAGAAGGGGACATGTCAAAACCCAAACTATCATGTCGTGATGACGCCTATCGTGGTACTAGACTGGCCGACTCATTAACCAAAACAATGCGATATTTTGTTTCAAAGCTAATTTCAAGCTATCTCATAGTAAAACTTCATAAAGAAATTCAAAACAAATGAAAATGCAGAAAGAAAAGCCCGGCATCGGGTGTCACTAGTCATGAGCATCTACAATATCTGTCTAATCAACGCTAAGACTAATACAGTCTAGATATCCACTAAAACATCTATAGGAAGATAGGAGGGAGAAAAGCAGGGATGCGATCGCCAGGCAGCTAGCTTGCTAACTCAGATAGATCTGTGACGGATTAAATCAACAACCGCTAGAATGTCCAGCAACACCTGGATCTGCACACAAGGTGCAGGGAGTAATGTGAGCACGCCAACTCAGTAAGTTCCAACCACAAATAAAGGCTGAGCAGTAGTGACAAGCAGTAAAACACATAAAGTCCACAATATGAAGTCTCAGTAAAGTACAACATGCTTTCAAATCAGTATTTGAGTCAAATCATCTCGTTTAGAAAATCAGTTCCGGTGAAAATCATTTAAAGATATTTTTCAAAAACTTCAACAGAGGCTCAATGTAAAGAAGAGTAGAGATGATGAAAATACGAACAACCCCTCGTGCAAAACATCACTCATATACAGCCCCTCGGAAAAGCCTCACAGTCACTCGTAAACAGCCCTTCGGGCATACCTTACAATCACTCGTAACAGCCCCTCGGGTATACCTCACCATCACTCATGCCTCCTAGTCACTAAGCACTCGACACTCGGCTCTCGCACTCAGCAGGTACATGCGATCACTGGGGGTGTGTACAGACTCCGAAGGGGCTCCTTCAGCCCAAGCACTATATCAAGTCAAATCATGGCATAAATCACTCAGTCCCTCGGCCTATATCAAACATGTTGTGGCGTGCAGCTTGATCCCATAAATATCCTCACAAAATCAGGCCCTCGGCCTCACTCAGTCATTAACCTCACAAGCCACCCGAGCATTTCAGTAAAAATAGGGAACTCAGCCCAAAACAACGTTTATATGCATCAAAACAGCGTATTAAAACTAAGTTATGCAGTAAATAGGTTTAATCATGACTACGTATAGATTTTCGATCGAAACAGTGAGAGGATAGTAAGAAAAGGCACTTGAGGGTCCAAACAATACTGGCACAAGACCCAAACATGGCATTCAACTCAATTTGTAGAAAATCTTTCTACACACAAAGATATTATACACTTTCAACAAAAAAAGGCAACTCTACGGTTGCTACGGGACGGACCAAGTCACAATTCCCAACGGTGCACGCCCACACGCCCAATCCTAGTCTGTGGTCACCTCAAAATATTAAAATGATACAAAATCCGGGGTTTCATACCCTCAGGACTAGATTTAAAATCGTTACTTACCTCCACCGGTCAAATCTCTAACACGCGATGCTCTTTCCTCTTGACTTGGCCTCCAAATGCTCCGAATCTATTCAAAATCAGTATATTACCATCAATATACACTAATGAAGTGAATTCCACATGAAAAACCATCAGATTAAACCAAAATCCCGAAATCGACTCATACCAGGACCTCGGACCCACGTCTCGAAATCCAAAAAAAGTTACAAAACTAGAAAGCCACTCACTCACGAGTCCAACCATACCAAATTTATCAAAATCGGACCTCATTTGCTCCCTCAAATCCCTAAATCAAACTCTCCAATTCCCAATCCCTAATCCCCTCAATTTCATCCCTAATCTTCACTAATTACATGCTTAATCAACGGGAAATTACCATAAACATGAGTATTAGGTCCCAAGTAACTTACCTCAATGAAAACCCCCTTGATTCCCTCTTCAAAATTCTCCAAAAGCTTCAAAATCCGAATAGCAATGGTGAAGAATACTCAAATATTCGCGAAGTGTGCAATATATACCTTCTGCCCAGGCTTCTGGCACATGCGACCCTTTTCTCGCACCCGCGCGACTACACCTGCGGTTCAAAAATCTGTACCTGCGGAAGTCACTTACATCCTCAACCTCCGCACCTGCGCCCCATGCATTGCACGTACGGGCTCGCATGTGCGGCCAAGCTTGCGCACCTGTGCTCGATGCCCAGCATTCCAAACTTACGCATTTGCACACACTGACCCGTGCCTGTGACCTCGCACCTGCGGCTCCCTATTTGAATGTACGGAAACATCAGCAGATCTCACACCAGCTGATTTTCAGCAACTTTCAACCCAACAATCAACCCATCAACCATTCGAAAACACATCTGAGGCCCTCGGGACCTCAACAAGTAATACCCACGGGTAACATATCAATATAAAAACTAAGTCGAGCCTTTGGAACACTCAAAACAACATCAAAACACCAAATCAACCTCGGATTCAAGCTTAAGAACTTCTAAACTTCCAATTTCAGCAAACGACACCGAAACCTACCAAACCTCGTCTGAATAACCTCAAATTTTGCAAACACCTCACAAATAACACTACGAACCTACTCCAATTCCCAGAATTCCATTCCGACTCCGATATCAAATTTTCCACTGCCGACCGGAAATCACCAAATTTCCAATTTCGCCAATTAAAGCCTAATTCTACCACAGACCTGCAAATTACATTCCGGACAAACTCCTAAGTCCAAAAGCACCTACAGAGCTATCCGAACCATAAAAATCTAAATCCGAGATTGTTTACTCATAAGTCAATATCCAGTTGACTTTTCCAACTTACACACTTCTAAATAAGAGACTGTCTCATTCCACTTCGAAACCACTCCGAACCAAAACCAACCAACCCGATACAACACAATAAAGCTGAATAACACGTAAAAAAGCATAAATGGGGGAAACAGGGTTATAACTCTCAGAACGACTAGCCGGGTCATTATTTCCTCTCTCTCTTAAAAAAATATTCGTCCTCGAACGAGTCTAGAAACATACCTGGAGTCTCAAATAGGTGTGGATATCTGCTCCGCATTTCCCGCTCGGTCTCATAGGTTGCCTCCTCTGCAGGCTGCCCTCTCCACTGAACCTTCACTGAAGCTATGTCCTTTGACCTCAACTTTCGAATCTGCCAATCCAAAATAGCCACCAGCTCCACATAATAAGTCATATCACCCTCCAACTGAACCGTGCTGAAGTCCAAAACATAGGATGGATCGCCAACATACTTATGAAGCATGGAAACATGAAATACTGGATGCACATCGACAAGTTGGGTGGCAAGGCAAGATTATAGTCCACCTCCCCTATCCTCTGAAGCACCTCAAAAGGCCCAATGAACCTGGGGAATAACTTGCCTCTCTTCCCAAACCTCATAACACCCTTCATGGGTGATACCTTCAGCAAGACCTTCTCCCAAACCATAAATGACACATCACAGACCTTCCTGTCTGCGTAGCTCTTCTACCTAGACTGCGCCGTACGAAGCCACTCCTAAATCAATTTCACCTTATCTAAAGTATCCTGAACCAAGTCTGTACCCAAGAGTCTAGCCTCATCCGATTCAAGCCATCCAACCGGAGATCTACACCTCCTCCGATATAAAGCCTCATACCGAGCCATCTGAATACTCGACTGATGACTGTTGTTATATGCAAACTCCATGAGTGGCAGAAACTAGTCCTGAACCCCCAAAGTCAATAACACAAGCGCGAAACATGTCCTCTAGAATATGAATAGTACGCTCGAACTGCCCGTCCGTCTGAGGATGAAAAGCTATGCTCAACTCAACCTGAGTACCCAACTCTCGCTGCACGACCCTCTAAAACTGCAATGTGAACTGAGTACCTCTATCAGAAATGATGGAAACTAGGACACTATGAAGACGAACAATCTCTCGAATATAAATCTCACCTAACCGCTCTGAAGTGAAGCTAGTACCAACAACAATGAAGTGCGCAGACTTGGTCAGCTGATCCACAATAACTCAAATAGCATTGAACTTCATCGAAGTCTGTGGGAGCCTAACTACAAAGTTCATGGTGATCTGCTCCCACTTCCACTCCGGAATATCCAATCTCTGAAGCAAGCCGCCTGGTCTCTGATGCTCATACTTAACCTGTTGACAATTGAGACACCGAGCTACAAACCCAACTATATCTCTCCTCATCCTCCTCTACCAATAGTGTTGTATCAAATCCTGGTACATCTTCACGGCACCCGGATGGATGGAATACCGCGAGTGTCGTGCACCCTTTTTTCCTCTTCCTCACAGAATATCGGATTTATGACATTGGTTAGGACAACTCTTTCCTTTTGGGAAAAGGGTTTGCATATTTTGAAGAGTCACCACCAAACGATTTTAACGGTGCATTAGGGCACCTAAGGGGTTCAATTATAAATACGTTTCTAACCAGAGATTTGCGTAAGGGCTTGAAATTATCCTAAGGGGAAGGTGTTAGGCACCCCTCAGGTCCACAAGTGTGGTTCCCGGCCAAATGGTTTCGCGAATATGTACAACTAGTAAATAACAAGTAAAGGCTCAAATAGGAGGGGATTTAAGTCTTAAGCATACAGATGTTTAGAAAACAGTAGAGATGATTATGAACTAGCATACACAAGTGTCCTAGGTTTATAATAATATGGATCATATTAATGCAATACCCGGTAATCACTCCTCGAAGAGGGGCTACACATGGTATTAGCGCACCGGTCATCACATCCATATTCTACCCTTCCCACCTCGTGAATATAATTAAAGCGTGTGTTGGTCATGGACTTTATTGCGTGCTATTACCCGTCCCATCCTATCAGTCCTGGAGGAGGCTAGGACTACTATCCTAAAAGGAAGTACTAGGTTGACCCCTGGGTTTAAAGGACAAGATTCTAAGCGACACAAAATGACAATTAGGACTTCAGATAAGGGGAATACAAATAGGAGCAGATACGAGGCCCAAGTATTCATCCACATATTATGCACATAAATAGCATGACTCAAACACAAGTAGGGCTTTATTAACTTCAGAACCTAAGGCATGATATCTAGGTGAGAATGCAATAGTGAGGCAGCTTTATTACTGATTTCAGAAGATGAATTTTATTAGTTTCTTACTGATTATAATCATTAATAGTCAAGCAGCAGGTATAAAAGAGTAAGCTTCCAGTTTTAATAGATTTAACACCTAAAGCTTGCTTAAGCGCATGACAACACCCAATAATTACCCGATTATTAAGGAAACTATTACAAGTTAGTTTGCCTAACCATGTTGTACTTAGTGTTGCAAAAATACAGAACTATTACCAGTTGTTCGGAAACATGGCGAAATTATTTTTTAGGGCCTTTTTCATGCAATCAGTAGTTAAACTAGGTGTTGAATGAGGTCCTAAGACATGATATCTAACATGCACACATAAAGATGCATAATGGGTGGTATGCATAATTCCTCGGTAGGATTTCTAAATGCATAAAGTCACAGTATTTGAACATGCTATGCAACAAGTATAAGGATGACTTGTTTATTAGCGCATTATTATCCTAAGCATGATTCCTAGGTGTAACACAACATTACAACAATATTAGAACTGGTTTACATGAATAACAAGTTTATATTAACACTTAATCCTAGAGCATGATTTCCATATGATAAATGATAAAGCCATAACAGGACGCTGAAAGAACAGGATATCTAATGCTTGATATGCTTGCATACAATCAGCCCTAAGCATGAATTTCTAGTGCACACGTAAGAAAATGTAAATCTAGAGGCATGGTATCTATCCTTTAACATGGATAATCTATATAATTACCCTTCCCTTTCCACTATTCATTCCCAAATATCTGTTTACAAATTATTAAAGGCAAGGAATTATGAATTACGCAACCAAAAGAAAAATAAGAAGTTACTTCTATAGGGAGCCTTCAATTAGGCCCAGATCTTCCAAACCTCAATGCCTTTGGTGTTTCATAGCCTTTCATAGCACGGGTGTGTCAGAAATCCCTAAGGACCTCAAGGGCTCCCCGGCAGTGCTCACACCCAGACATAGCAAAACTAGAGTTAAACATGTGCAGTGTGGGAAGTGTCATCCTTGTGTGTTAGAGTTCAGAGGGCACTCAAAGGGTCCCCAAAGCAGTGCTCACACGAAGGGGGATGAACTTAGACTGCTAAGAGTATGTGTGAGAGTGCTTTTATTTTTCAAAAAGGGTTTAAGTAAGAAAATAGTTTTGAGAAAGGGTAAGTAAGAAAACAATTTTGAAGAAGGAAATATAAGCTTAACATCACACAAAAGACCAAGGATAGTCCAACAATCACAAACAGGGGTAATGGGATTTGAGGGACAAATATAGAGCATGTGAGGGCAGACATGTAGCAGGCAGATACACACATAGACATACAATCAGAAACTCCTAAAGGTCTAGAGGATTAGGGGTACAGTAAAGTGCTAGGTTAGATTAACCCCTAAAAACAACTAAGGCCATGGTTAAACTAATGTACCAGTCATAGGCATGTAAGATGTAGGTTCTATGTATACAGAAACATGCTGGTCATAAACAAATAAAGCCTAACTTAACATTTAGGATCCTAGATACATGCTGAAGAATAAGTAAAGCAAATTAGAAGCATAATGAATTACAACAGTAGTAGAAACATGTTGGTTTGAGGACTGAAATCTAAATTAGAACATACCAGTGATGTGAAGAAAGCAGTAACACAAATAGGACAGGAGATGCACAATAGTTAGCCTTGACTTGCAGCCGGCTAACTTAGAATAGTAGTAGTTAGCACAGAAGAGAGAGGAGAGAGTTTTTTTAATTGTGAGAGAGAGATTTTTGAACAGATCCGTTAGTGTGTGTGTGTTCCTGAAAGACTAGAGTATTTATAGTTTTGAAAACGAGTAGTGAAATAAGGTAAGGAGTAATAGTTTAACATAATTATAGAAATAATGTTCAATCAAAATCAATTAAAGACCTGGACTCCTTTCATTAGGGAGTCATAATTCAAACGACACAATTAGAGTTAAATAAGGAAAAGAATCAACTATAAAACTGACCTTTCCCATAAAAGGAGTAGTAAGGTATATAGCAAGAAATTAAGTCTAGGTACATAACACATAATTAGGGAGAGTATATGTCAGACAATCAACAACATATTCGTGCATATAAATAGGGTATAGTACAATTTTGTTCTGAAAATTAGTCACAAGAATCACGGATGGGATTGAAAATCACAGGAACTCAATGCTAAGTAAGGAAAGTATCACACAGACAAGGAAACAATTCGAAAATCAGTACAGGGTTACAAGGAAAACACACAAAGTCACATATTCAGGGAAGATATCACAGGTCTAAGGAGTTTGCACGAAAATCAGTATTAATTATTGTGTGAACAATCAATAAGGCAGACAATCAGACCTATTAATCGTTAAACAACATGTATTGAACAAAATCAGAGAAGCCCTAAGCAAGTATTTGGAGAAACAATAGAAAATTGAACCCTAACAACAAAATTACGGCAAGAAGTATAGAACTCAGAGGGAATCCAGAAGAACATATAGATAAATAATACGGACATAAACCCTAAAAATTAGGGTTTCATCAGAATACTTAAGAGTAGAAGAGGAGATTTAAGCAGAATGTTTAAAAAACATATTGGAAATCATATTAATACTAAAATCATAAGATCAAACGTTTAAAAAGGGGTCAAGAAACCCTAGTTCTCAAAAATGCAGAATAGTTTGAAAAGCATTGGTGCTTTAAGAGAAAAATGGGTGAAAACCTTAGGATGAACATAGATCTGTCATAGATCTAAGAAGATCGGAAGATCTTAGAACTAGTGTTTCCAGAGAAAATCCAAAAAGAGAAGAGAGACTTAGATATTACCGGTGTTTTGGCCGAAAAATGCAAGGACCTCACTCGAACGACCATAGGAGGCCGAAAAACATGGCATGAGACCGGAGATGGGAGTGTATTGCCTCAGGGTCGCTTGAAATCCTCCATTGGTGACACAGACATGAAAGGCGAAACCATTTGGTCGAGGAGAGGTGAGAACCTCATAGTTTCCGGCAAGGGAGGTGGCGGGAGAAGGAGAGGTAGAGCTCGAAGAATAGGGAAGGTTCTAGAGAGAGTCTCAGAGAGAGAGAGAGATACAGTTGAGTTACAAATGAGGGGGGGGGGGCGGGAGTGAATGGAGGGGGGTAGTCGTCTAGGGTCTTAATTTGGTAAGGACTAATTTGGTCCGTTGATCAGAAATGATCAACGGTCTAGATTAAAAATGGGATTGGGTCGGGTGGCTCTAAGTATACTGGGCCTGGTATTTGGGCTGATTTAATTGGGGTTGGGGTCTGGTTGGATTTAGGCTAGAATTTAAATAGAGAGTGGCTAACTATTAAATACCCAATTAAAATTAACTAAAATAATTTATAAACTAGCTGATAATTGCAAAAAAATGAAATTGATGCTTAGTAAATTAAATTACATGATTAATAAGTATTAAAGAATGCAGACGACTAATTATTGGATAGAAATAGTATAAAACATATGATTAGGCTATAATTGCAAAGTTATTACAATTATAGCCAAAGAGTGCCAATTTGGCTGATTGTGAAATAATTTTGTGTAGGATTAAAAATAATATATTAAGCCAAGAAATATTTTTGAAATCATTTGTAATGCAATTTATAATTAATGATTAGAAATGAAATACCGAATAAATTAATAAAAATATGGGAAAATTACGGAAGAATACCAATTGTTATGAAAACATATTTTTGAAGGTATATATGCAATTTTAAAATAATTTGAGAAAAAATTGGGTATCAACAGCTGTCCCTCTTTACCCGGGAAGGATGAAAGAGTTGTCGGGTAAATATATGATGGCCAATTTTGACCGAGCGAAACGGTTTGAAGAGATTTAGGCTGCACCCTGGCTTCTGAGTTGCCTACATATCCTTGATTTTACAAGAATCAGGTCGTATGTAGTTCAGGAATCATTTGGAGAAGTATAACATGGAGTTTTACAAGAACGAACGCAACATATGAGACTGGATGAATGAGCGGTTTACGGGAATGGTTAGGAGAACTAGAGCATGACTGCTCCCGCTAGGATAGTCGTTGCTTGCCGGATTACCTGCAAATAAGAAATACAAGCATATATTGTGCATAAATTTAAATATGATGCAAGTTCCCGTCGGACTATGAATGTTTTCTTCGGACGGTTAAGGACGACGTCCTCAGACCATGATGTCCTAGGTCATGAATCGCTTGATGCGGGATTCGCGGGCTATGAAATTGTATTCTCGGGCCATGAAGATGGTGCCTCCGAACCATGATGCCTTTGAATAATGATATTCAAACTGATAAAAGAGATCCTTAGGCCATGACATGGTGTTCTCGGGCTATGAATATGGTGCCTCCGAACGATGACGCCTTTGGATAGGTCGGCGATATTTCAGCCCATGAAAATGCAATAGTATGATGCTGACAAGACAGAGCTTAGTCTTGCGAATTTAAAAAGGGCAGAGCTTAGCCCGAAAGGAAACGAAGTGAATAATGATAGAGATAGCGATTGCTTTGAAAAGTAAACGAGAGACACCGTTTAGCCCAAAAAGGCAGAATGGTAGCCTTATGCAATATGCCAATGCAGATGGAGGTAGCGTTTAACCTCAGAAGGTAGAAAGGTAGCCTTATGCAATATGCGAATGTAGATGGAGGTAACGTTTAACCTCGGAAGGCAGAAAGGTAGCCTTATGCAATATGCGAATGTAGATGGAGGTAACGTTTAACCTCGGAAGGCAGAAAGGTAGCCTTATGCAATATGCGAATGCAGATAGAGGTAGCGTATAACCTTGGAAGGTAGAAAGGTAGCCTTATGCAATATGCGAATGCAGATGGAGGTAACGTTTAACCTCGGAAGGCAGAAAGGTAGCCTTATGAAATATGCGAATGCAGATGAAGGTAGCGTTTAACCTCGGAAGGCAGAAAGGTAACATTTAACCTCCGAAGGCAGAGAAGTAGCCTTATGCAATATGTAATTACATATGGAGGTAGAGTTTAACCTCGGAAGGCAAAAGGTAGGCTTATGCAATATGCGAATGCAGATGGAGGTAGCGTTTAACCTCGGAAGGCAGAAAGGTAGCCTTATGCAATATGCGAATGTAGATGGAGGTAGAGTTTAACTTCGGAAGGCAAAAAGGTAGCCTTATGCAATACGCAAATGCAGATGGAGGTAGAGTTTAACCTCGCAAGGTAAAAAGGTAGCGTTATGCAATATGTAAATGCAAATGGAGGTAGCGTTTAACCTCAGAAGGCAGAAAGGTAGCCTTATGCAATATGTAAATGAAGGTGGTTGTAGCATTGAACGTCGGAAGGCAGAAAGGTAGCCTTATGCAATATGCGAATGTAGATGGAGGTAGCGTTTAACGTCAGAAGGCATAAAAGTAGCCTTATGCAATATGCGAACTTGAACAGGATCATTAGACCAAGCAGAACGAGTCAAGCAAAGCAGAGTAAATAAACATCAAAAAGGTTGGGACAGGGCACCGACATACCAGTCAATGCATGTTCCAATCATACTGACCAAATAGGAAACTCCGGAGCAAGTGGAGTGCAGCAACACTTTTCGCTAAGCTGATAGCCTACTAGGAGGACTGTCAACCTGTCTATTGAGACCTGCGGGTATGAAATACAGCATCCCCAAGAAAAAGGGACGTCAGACGAATAAAGTACTGAGTATGTAAGGGAGAAAAGCATAACTAGGAACAGTAATGTAAGGAGAGATATAGGAGATACAACTTGAAACATCTTAGTGCCTATGAGAGATAGTGACATGAAATGCGTGATACATATATATGCATAATTTTTTAAAAACATCCGCCTCTGTGAGCATCATCATCATCATATCATACCCGACTCGAAGAGGACTCGGTAAAAACATATCTGGACATCATAAGGCTCGGTAGAATCTTACCCGGCCACGTGGAGCTCGGTAAACCCAACTGATCAGTGGTTGCATGATAGGTGTCGTACCCGACCGACTATAGTGCGGCTCGGTAGAGTAAAATAGATACTATATATAATACATGCTGGACTCATGGAATCACGCTCTAATCCTTTCGGAGTGACGTAAGGTAGTTGGACCTTCGATTAACATTATGGACATCATACCCTCATTATGAACTTCACTAGGACTCGAGGATCACACATACTTTCTTAGGATAACTTTGTAAGGATAGAACAACATGGAAAACCTTAGTTTCTAGGAGTAGATTCATTATGATATAGCGTATCGTTTACGTTCGTTTAACTTTAGATCATGCCAAAAGAAAGAAGGGAATACCTTAACATACCTTATCACAATATTTATCCTAACCAAGATGAACTCGCCTCTTTTCAGCTTAATCTACAACAACGACAATAATACTATCATTAAGTTACGAATGGTACAACTATCGCACAACGAACGACAAGCTTATTTTGTATAAAAACGGGAAGCATCTCCCATATAATCCTTACTTCCTCCAAAATTCAAGATAACACCAACAACAAAAGAACACAAAAACATCAACAACTTATACACATTATTCTCCAGCCTTATATACACCATAAAATACTACAAAACAACCCAACACACCGCAATCTCTTCATACACAAAATGACCAACGTAGTAGTGTCAAACGACCCAGAAATGTTATGAAGAACGACCAGCCCACCACCCTAAATCTATATGGTTTTTCTCAACAACCTTCCTCCTCCAAAACTCCAAAAAAAATAGTTGTGAAATACGCAGCCCAACAACAACATAAAACAGTCCACAAAACAGTCCGCTACAAGTGAATAACTCGAACTCACACCTTCCAATCACCATCCCGTGAGTTCTTACAAGTATAGAACGAATTACCATGAATTTACAGCAGCAAAAATGGAAGAATGAGAGCAGTAAAATTACTTTATATATTGGATAACTCAGCCCTTATCTTGGTTCTTCAAATTCTAGGTTTTACCCCCAATTAGAACATGAAAGGGAGAGAAAATCAGTTAGGGTTTGTGGGAAATTTTTGGGAGGAAGTTCTCAGGGTTTTAGGTCTGTTTTTTTGTGATATATAATGAGGGATATATTTCAGGAGATGAGCCCTTAAATAAGCTCTTTCGCTGACCCGAAATTGGTCATGTAGCAGCCTGCGCAGTCTCGCAAAAATGGATATATCTCCCTACTCCGATGTCATCACGACAAATGGTTAAATGAGTTAGAAACTATACTCGTAGATATAAAATTTGATAGCTAGATCATACCCTAATTCCAAGTATATTCGGATAAAAGATCATCGACATTTGACCTAATTTTCAGCATATTTGTGAATGTAACTTGTGATGATCTTTGCCAACATTTGTTCCACAAGTGTCTTGGCTTCAAAACGTAGCACACGACTATCATACGACGAAATAACTCATAGAATAACCTACTTATCATGTAATTAATCATAGTATCACACTAAACTACATGTTATAACATTCTAGGTGTGTCAACTTTCGACGAACTTATTTTCTTCAATTTGTTTAGCTTCTAAGCCTTCCAACCCTCTTGGTACTTACAGTCCATGATCTTAAATATTTGTAACCTCAAAGTTAACATGATTAACTTACTTTATGTGCTTTCAAAGAAGATCTCATTTATGAGCTTAAATAAATTGACTTATGACGTACTATCACGTACGAAATTATGGGGTATAACATTATTCCCCCCTTTGGAACATTCGTCCTCGAATGTTGAATGATGCACTTATCTGTGTCTTAAACAATAGATTTTACGAATATTATAATGTTGTATTTTCCATCAAGGGAGTTGTTCGGTGTCTAAATCCTAAGGATAGGGCATTCCTGTAAAGACCCGTAAAATTTAAAGTGTAAAAATAATGCCCGAATGAGTCCCTATGTGGTTATAACTATAGAAATTCTTAAAACAAACCCTTGTGAAGTAAAAAGGTACCCCAGGCTTAAAGGAAATTTTTTTCCAGATTTGCACAGGTCTGCGGTCCACTGTGCGATCGCAGATCAGGTATGCGGACCCGCATAGTGGTTGCATACTTGGATAGTTTGATGTCCATTTTGAGGACAACTATGCGGCCTAGAATGAAATTGCATTTTTTGAATGTGGGTCGCATAGTTGTCGCATTCTTGCACCTTGATTTTTGCGGAGGGAGTTATGTGATGCACTATACGATCGCATAACAGGTACGCGGACTGCATAGTGGTTGCATACCTGGCAGGCTGCTTTTCTTTTTAGCCCATTTGATGGCCATTTATGCGACAGGAATGCAGACCGCATAGGCATTCCTGACCGCATTTCTGCTTCGGGACTTTTAAAATTCGAATTTTTATACCCAGCCCCCAGTTCATTAAAACACTTAACCACTTCCATTATAAATATGTTCTGAACAAAATAGAGAGAGGGAAAAGAGAGTTCTACAGAGAGAAAGTACCAACTTCATCAAAATGATCCTCCATCATCACTTAAGCTTGGAACTAATCAACAAGGACACTATTTTGGCAGTATGCGCTACTAAATGAAAGAATGCTAACGCACCCTAATGTGGGAATGTATCTAATATCTAAGGGCCAAGTGTGGCAAATGATGAAAAGAAACCGTGGATTGATTTAATTAAGTTAAATAGTGATGGAAACACCATACATGAAATTACTGTTTGGTAAGGATTATTGTGCCTTGATTTCATATAGTTGCTGGTCGATATGAACTTATGTTCTTGATGATGAAGATCCCTGTGACAAAATTGTTGGTTGTTGTTACTATCAAATGTGATTGTACGGAGGGATCGGGTTACGCGCCGCAACACGAAATAATAAGGGTTGAGAGGTAATAAGGGTGAATTGTGATTGTACGGTGGGATTGGGTTGCGCGACGCAACACGAAGTAATAAGGGTGGAGAGGTAATAGGGGTGAGATGTGAATGTACTGTGAGATCGGGTTGCGCGCCACAACAGATGAGCAATTGAAATGGGCAACTGTGGAATCTTCATTTGTGATTTTCTGTGTATCTGTGTGGTTACCCTGATTGTTTCTAATTGTGTGATGTTTGATTCTACTTAGAATAAACCTTATTCATACATACTAGTATTATTCAACGGTAATAACGTCCCTTTGCCGGAGGCGCTACATCTTTTATCTGTATGTAGGTGGTTCCATAGCAGATAGCTCAGACCGACGATAGTGGTGCTTTCCCTTCATACCTTTAGCAGATCCGGTGAGCCCCATTTCCTCTCGGGGCCGTGTGTAGTCTATATCATTCCTTTTGTATATGTTATGTCTTCTAAGGTATAGTCGGGGCCTTGTTGCCGGCAAGTATTGTGTAAACCCTTAGTACTCTTAGAGGATCTGTAGACATGATGTGGGTTGCACATATATTTATTTTGGGCAGTAATTTGTTTTACTAGTAATCATGGTCCGAATTAGAATTATTGTATGTTTTGTGATTATCAAATATTGAAATGATAAAGGATGAAATGAACACAAGTTGCACCTCGATTAACATTATGGACATCATACACTCAATATGAACTTCACTAGCACTAAAGGATCATACATACTTTCTTATAATAACTTTGTAAGGATAGAATAACATGAACAATCTTAGTTGCTAGGAGTAGATTCATTATGAAATTGCGTATCGTTTACGTTCGTTTTACTTAAGATCATGCAAAAAGAAAGAAGGGAATACCTTAACATACCTTATCACAATATTTCTACTCACCAAGGTGAACTCGCCTCTTCGCACCTTAATCTACAACAACAACAATAATACGATCATTAAGTTACGAATGGTACAACTATCGCACAACGAACGACAAGATTATTTTGTATAAAAACGGGCAGCATCTCCCCTATAATCCTTACTTCCTCCAAATTCAAGATAACACTAACAACACAAGAACACAACAAAAAAAAAATATATACATTATTTTCCAGCCTTATATACACCATAAAATACTGAAAAACATCCCAACACACCGCAATCTCTTCATACACAAAATGACCATCGTAGTAGTGTCAAACGAACCAGAAATGTTGTGAAGAACGACCAGCTCAACACCATACATCTATATGGTGTTTCTACACAACCTTCCTCATCCGAAACTCCAAAAAATAGTAGTGAAATACGCAGCCCAACAGAAACATTAAATAGTCCACAAAACAGTCCGCTACAAGTGAATAACTCGAACTCACGGCTTCCGATCACCGTCCCGCAAGTTCTTACAAGTATAGATCGAATTACCATGAATTTACAGCATAAAAAATGGATGAAAGAGAGCATTAAACTTACCTTATTTTTTTTATAACTCAGCCCTTATCTTGGTTCTTCAAATTCTAGGTTTTACCCCCAATTAGAACTCTCATTTAACCAAGTAGCTGACAGACCTAGTTGTCACCTAGTAGCCTGTGCAGTCTCGCAAAAATGGATATATCTCTCCACTCCAATGTCGTATCGCCAAAAGGTTAAATGATTTAGAAACTAGACTCGTATATGTTAAATTTTCTAGCTATATTATACCTTTATTCTAAATATATTCAGAGAAAAGCTCATCTACATTTGACCTAATGTTCAACATATTTGTGAATGTAACTTGTGATGATCTTTGCCAACTTTTGTTCCAGAAGTTTCTTGACTTCAAAACGTAGCACACGACGATCATACGAAGAAAATAACTCATAGCATAACCTTCTTATCATGTAATTAACCATAGTATCACACTAAAGTACATGTTATAACATTCCATATGTGTCGACTTTCGACGAACTTATTTTCTTCAATTTGTTTAGCTTCTAAGCCTTCCAACCCTCTTGGTACTTGCAGTCCATGATCTTAAATATTTGTAACATAGGTTAACACGATTAACTTACTTTATGTACTTTCAAAGATGATATCATTTTTGAGCTTAAATAAACTGACTTACGACGTACTCTCACGTACGAAATTATGGGGTGTAACATTGGTCTCATGCAAGATGCGGGACATGGATTAGTCACATGCAAATGAATACGGAGATTAGCCTTATGCAAAGGAAGGCATAGATTAGCTTTATGAAAATGGAGGCAAAGCTTAGCCTCATGCAGATGAAGGCAGCGATTAGCCTTATGCAAAGGGAAGGCAGTATTTAGCCTTATGCAGAAAGTCAAATAAATAGCAGATAGTAGTAGAATTTCCTAGCTGCTAGCAGATTTCGATAACGCGATTGTTGTGAATATTATGACTTAGCATCATTTCCATCCTTTGTCCCTGCATCCAAAGAAAAATTATGAGTTTTGTTGATGGGGGGGGGGGGGTTGATTCATGTTCTCACTGGCTTTGCTTGTCCTGCTTTTCTTGGTCTGATGATCCTGTTTGCATCATCGGGGTAGCGTTTGGCTAAACAGAGTTACCTTACTATAAAGCATGCATATTTTTATAACGACATAGTAAAAATGTACTTTAAGAATTTTAGATGAACCGACGACCGTGAAAAGATCCGAGACATTGCAACCTCTTTTGCTATAGAATTTTGAGGGTCCTCCTAAAAATTCTGCCCCAGTTAGATGGATTGATGTCTCTGACTATTGTACATGCTGCGATCGGCTGAACTTGCTTCAGAATATTGAGGGTCCTCCTCAAAATTCTGCCCCGGTTTCCAATTGTGGGGGAAATAAGATTTTAATTGAATTGTGACCGAACCCACAGGGCTGCCCACGTATCCCCACTTAAATTGGAATCAGGTCGAGCGTAATTCAGTTTACATCATATGAGGAAAGAATAAAGAGTTACACATAGTATCGATTGATTGCATCCGAGTTTATTGGTTTTTTTCAGAACTTCTCCATCCATTTCTGCAAATATGGGAGCTTCTCCTGTCAGTACTCTGTGGACCATGTAAGGACCTTGCCAGTTGGGAGATAATTTTCCTTGGGTTGTTCTTGATGCACAAAGATCTTCTTCAACACCAGCGGCCCCCGTGTGAACTGCCTAGAATTGAATCTTTTGTTGAAGGCTCTGGTCATTCCGTTCTAATAATGTTTTCCGTGACACACTGCATTCAATATTTTCCCATCTGTGAGGGCTAGTTTCTCATAACGGCTCCTTATCCATTCTGCGTCACTGAGCTTAGCTTCTTGTATGATTCTCAAGGAAGGAATCTATACTTCGACAGGAATAACAGCTTTTGTACCATAAACCAGCAAGTAGGGAGTTTCCCCGATTGATGTGCGGACTGTGGTGCGGTACCCAAATAAGACAAATGACAGTTTTTCGGGCCACTGTTTGTGATTTTCTACCATCTTTCTCAGCATTTTCTTGATATTTTTATTGGCGGCTTCGAAAGCTCCATTCATCTGAGGTCTGTAGACTGTGGAATTCGCTGGTGGTCACATCGGGTGTGTGGGCAATTTGTGAGACACAATGGATGTACTTAATCCGGTCATGTCATCATATGCCCATGCAATATGTCCTCATATTCTTTCAAGAATTGTGTATACTCCTCTTTCTCTGAGGGTGAGAAGTGGATTCTGGTGCGAGCCTATTTGACAGTCTCTAAACCTCCCAAGTTGATTACCTAGGCCTCGTCCAGATTTGACTTAGGCTTGTTCTCAAAGTCCTTTACTTCTCTAACGATTTCCTCGGGTACGATATCTTCTTCTGAATCACTATCCTTTTGTTGCGTTGTCTGATTGCATGTCACAGTCATTGGTTCATCAAGACAGGAAATAGTAATGTTGTATTGATAAAAGTATGAGAGAAAAATGGTAATAATAAATGTCGATTCATTGAAACGTAAAAAGCAGCTTTCAATAATTTAAACAAACATTTTTGGAACATTAGATATTTTATTTAAATCGGAAGTGCAAAAAAGAAATCGTTAGATGAAATAAACAATGCTTGTTTACCCTTGCTACACCGGGACTCGTCGGGCCCTGGATGGTCTGGCAGTCAAATTTCTGAGGGATGATCCCTTGCTCACGGCTTGGATGTTAGGGCCTTCCTCCTTCTCCTCCTCCTCGACAATTACAAAACAGTCCACTTTCGGTACACTTGGAGGAGGAAGGAGGTGGAGGGCCTCTGGATCTGGTATGATAAGCTGATAATGCCAGTATGCGTGAACCAACCTTTGGGGAATGGGGATAATCAAAATAAAGAAAAACAAAAAGATAGCCAAGTCAGTAAGAGTTATGATAAAATTACTTGCGGTATTTAAACATATATTGAGGAAAGATGTAAATTCGCGTCCTACATGAGAGCCTTGTTGTGCCCGAGGTAGGACTAGAGACAAGTTGATTTGGAGAACATAAATGCCTCACTTCATTAATATAAAATAGACGATTCCCAAAACGACACTAAGATAATAAAGATAAGCCGTTATTGGCACTTGGCCTTATTACATTTGGAAAAGCGAATAAATCTAATCTACTTGGTCCCACAAGGACCTTTTTCACATGTTTCTTGTCACTTGAAGGAAGGTCTTCCCACCAGTATAGGAGAATTGGTGGAGTGTTCCTGACCATACCGAATCTGGGACCTCGTGCCTCATTTTGTGCAAAACAAAAATGGTTAGGCCTTTTCCCCCACCAAACTCGACTATTTATACACTTATGGTTAGCATACAGGCATTTAGTTCTCTAAATTAATGCACAGAATGTGATCTTGTGTGTTGGGATTATGAAAATCCCGGTGGACTTTTGGATAAGGTTGTCTTAAAGGCTTATTGTGCAGAAGACACATTAACCCGACTAGGTTTGACCATGATGCATGCACAATATAACAAGAGTAAGGTTTCTATGGGGTTTTAGACCGGTACCCTCGAGCGGAAAACTCAAGGGGGAAAGGCACGGAACCATCGACTACACCGCTCATCGACTAGTTTTACCGCAAATAAGCCTTTCCGAATTTAGGGGTGATATAAATCGGAAGAGGCGCAACCACTCATCAAGCGTTGCTATATGATTTTTATAGGCACGAGTGGAGTACGATGTTGAGCATGATTATGAAGCAATAAATAAGCAAAAAATAGCATGTTGTCACGTATTTGCACTCAGTGAAAGCGATAAATACAACAGTTATAATTGAAAAGCTGTTACAAAGGAAACAAGAAACATGTCATTTTCATTTCGGGAAAATAAAGACTTGGGAAAGTAAATAATTAATTGCACATGAAGGGGAAAGGGAAAGGGTGCAAGCATTAACAGAGTAAGGCACAAATTCACAAAGCGATTTGTAATGGTAAAAGCCTTGTTTCACCAGCAGAGTCGCCATGCTATCGCGCCCCCCTTTTTCCTCTGCTTTCGGATTAGTCTGGATTTTTTACATTATTGGAACAACTCATTTCCTTTTTGGAAAAGGGATATGAGGGATTTGAAGAGTCGTCACCTAACGAGTTAAGGTGCGTTAGGGCACGTACTTACATGTCATTTATGACACTAATTTTATAACCAGAGATTGTGTATGGGCTTGAAGTTACTTCAAGAGGAAGGTGTTAGGCACCCCTCGAAGTCCACAACTGTGGGTCCCGGCCAAACTTACTTTGTGAATTAATCAAGTGCAAATAAGCAGTCTAAGCAAATATATGTAACTGAATAATGGTTTTAATAGATTAGCATCTAAGCACACATATGTAAGTGGGTGAAAGGGGTCTTCAGTTGTTTATCCTATAGGATCATATCCATGCATTGCCCGGTAATCACTCCTCAATGTGGGGCTACACGTTGCATTAATGCATGGGTGATCATATCCTTTTATACCCATTACCCCACCCCGTAGTGGTTATTAAGCGAATTTTATTTAGCGAGCTCTAAGCGTGCCATTACCCGTCCCTTCTTTGTGATCCCGGAGGAATTTTAGGACCTCTAAATCTGGGCAATTCTAGACAACCCCTAAGGTATTTAAACGGGAAAAATCTAGGCGACAAACAAATAACAAGTAGGACAAGCAAATAGGTGAAGAAGAAATTAAGAGGCTCAGGTTTACCTCCACATGTAATGCAAATAAACGGCACGTCTCAAACACAGATTCAGGTAATATTTTTAGTAAAAAAAAGAATCCTAGGACAGGATGTCTAGGTGAATATTAATATACAGAATCTGCAACATTGTTTCACAAAATCGATGGCAGGGTCCTAATCAGTTTTCCTACTGATTTTAAGTCCTATAAAACTTAGCAGTAAACAATCAAAAATAATGTTTCCAATTTTATACAAGGAGATTAATTACCTAAGGCTTGTCTGGGCGTGGGACTATACGCGATCACAGTTACAGGAGCTATTTGAACAATTTGAGATTATTCAACTTATGGGCATGTTGATCTAGGTGATACAAATTATAACAGGTGATTTATACCAATCAGTATTTAGAGACATGATACCTACGCGTGAGGCTGTTTTAAATTCTTTCATGGGCAGGAGGCTTATTTAAGCGGAATAAACATGATTCAAACAGATGCAAACAGAGTTCCCTAAAAACATGGTATCTAATGCATACAGAGGATGACTATTTCTTATTAAGGCAATATTATTAACCTAGTAGCAGGATCTCTATGTGAAAGTACTTATGCAGAATTAAAGCATGGAATATGTAGTATGCTAAAACGATAAACGTGAAGACCCTAAGAGCAGGATATCTAATGCACATTTTTAACATGGTTTGAATGCTAATTAACACGTCAACCCTAGAACATGATTTCTAATGTAGATTTGCAGAATGTAAAGCCTATAGACATGATTTCTACCTGGATTTACCCATAGTATCATACATTTACCCTCCCTTTTTCACTAATCTCCCAAATTTGTTTACAAATAATTATTACAGAACAATGATTGAATAAATTACATAAATAAAATATAAATTAAGTTATATGGAGCCTGGAAAAGGTCCAAAGCAAACATGGGAATGACAAGCCTTCAGTAGTCTCAAATGCCAGGGGTGTTAGAGTTCCCTAAGGACCTCAAGGATCCCGGGAAGTGCTCACACCCAGACTTTTTCACAATAAGGATTGAATATGTGTAGTGTGGAATGGCCAGCCTCAGCGTGCCAGAGTTCAAAGGAATCTCAAAAGGATCCCAAGGTAGTACACACACGTGAAGGGTAGAACCTAATGATATAAGAGTAAAGTGAGAGTGCTTGACACAGTTTTGAAAGATTTAGTAAAAAACAGTATAGAGATGACTCTAGGAGTGAAAAGGTTTTCTGAAATAGAAACTAGTTTAGTAGTGAAAAACAGTTTGAGAAGAATAGTAAAACACCTTTTAGATCAGCAAACAATCAATTGGTCAGAGAACACTCAGATTCAGAAACACTCAACAAACAGATTTCACACAGGGATAAAGGGGTTGGGCACACATAAAATTCACATTAAAGGAACACATGACAGGGTACAGGGAGGCATATAGACAACAAATGCATAGAACACTTAGGAGCTTTGTAAAATTAACAGGTTAGTCATGATGGTAGGTAATTGCGACATAGAGCAAGGATGCAGTAAAGCCATGTTGAAAGCAAAGGGGGTACTGGACAGAACCAGACACACAACTAGAGTCAGTCGAGTGCTAAGAGATTAGGTAACTAACATGATCTCATCATTAAATGGGAATCGGCAAGAGGTAAGTAGACACGCTGGACAAACATTAAATAAACAAATATAGTTTATACATGCTAATTACATATTGAATAAGACAGGACTAGAAAGGCTAAGCAAAGCAGTAAACAGGAACATGGATTGAGTTCATAACTAATGAACTAGGCAGGAATGAAACACATAGTGTTTAGGTTTCAAAGTCTAATCAGAGACATACCAATTAAGGAAGAGAGCACAAAATGTAAAGCAGGTGCAGTTCAATATCTAACCTTGGCTTACAGCCGGGTAGACCATTGATTATCACAATTAACCAGAGACAGCAAAGAGAGAGTTTGGGTGTATGTGTGTTTTGAACTAATGTTCATCTTTTTCTTCTTCTTTTTTTGTGAACCAATGTTCGTGTCTTTTTTAACTTGTGTTCGTGTGTTTTTGAACTAATGTTCGTGTGTTAGAAGTGAGAATGGGGGAGAGCATATATTGTAGTTAAGAACATAGCAAAATAAGGTTAAAAAAAATCAACACTTAGCAATTAAGGAAATCACAGAACCAATTACACACAAAATCAGCATTGTCTTCCCTTAACTAGGGTAATTACCCAACAGTAAGGACATGAGATATTTATGGAAAGAAATTCAAATCATATTTAAGCAAAGGGATAAATAAGCAGGAGTCTAATTAAGGAAATAATCATGCAAGGAATCAATAGATACTACAGGCAATTAAATAAGGAAAAAAGACTAATTAAAGTCATAAACAAGGAAATACTCAAGAATCATGCACATGAATTTTTAACAAAGCAAATAACTCAATAAATCTGGAAAGAATATCGATTTCCATAAACAAAATAGGCTGAGTAAAACTTTATGAACTCAGAGAAATTAAACGAAAAAAAATTCAAAAACCCTAATAGAGATGACCTAGGGTAAAAATCACAAGGCACTGAATTATACTAAGGGAAAATCGTGTAAGTCAAAGCACAGAACGAAACAATGCAACAAGTAACACGGCAAAACTCAGAATCGAATCAAAGCATCAGAAAATTAGGATTTTCACATAAATCGACTAGACCTAGGCAACCTTAGCATAAATCAGTCAAGAACACTTAAGAATAATCTATTAAACATTTAAAATCAGAAAGACATTCGAGAAGATGACTTATAGTAAACCCTAGTTTAGGAAAACGGAAAATCGATTGAAACCATAAAACATTCAAGGAAACATGTGAATTACATTGAATTCGGCTCAGATCTGTAAAGATCTGAGAATATCAAAGATAAAATTAGGGTCTTAGAAGTAAAACAGAGATGAGAACATAAGCTTAGAAAACTATGGATTCGTAACAAAAATAAGAAATGTTCTTACTCAAGGTCGAACAAATAGCCTCAACTAGACAAGGAACTCAAAAGGTGCAAACGAGACCATCCTAGGTCCCTTGTAATCCCCTCAAGGATATAGGAGACGGATAAACCATAGAAAATAGGAGGCCGATAGAGGCCTGAGACGACGAAGAAGCACCATAGAATGGTGGTGTGAGCAGGTGACGGTGGGGGGAATTAGGGTTCCACTAGAGAGCGTTTGAGTGAGAAAGTAAAGGGTGAGAACATGGGAAGGGTGTAGAATAAATAGGGTTAGGGGGCCGTTTAGTTTAATTAACCTAGGAATTATCCTGACCGTTGATCAAAAGTGATCAACGACCAGGGTTGGCTAAGGGAGTTGGGTCGGGCAGGTAGGGATTTGGGACTAAGGGTTTGGGCTAATTTTGTAAGTGTATTGGGCTGGTAGAGTTTAGGCTAGAATTGAAATAAAAGAGGTTGTTTGTTAAATACCCCAAACAATTGATTAAATATAATTACTAATATAAGTTCCTCTGAATGAAACAATGTATAGAGGCATCATTGGATCACTCCTTTATCTTACTGCAAGCAGGCCAGATATTGTATTCAGTGTGCGACTATGTGCAACGTTTCAGTCAACCCCCAAGGAATTTCATATGAAGGCTCGCAAAAGAATCCTGAGATATCTTAAAGAAACACATGACATGGTTCTGTACTACCCATCAGGTGACAATTTTAATCGGAATGGATATGCTGATGCTGATTATGCAGGTTATCTTGTGGACAGGAAATGAACATCTGCAATGGCACAATTCTTAGGGTGATGTTGTATCTCATGGGGCACAAGAGAACAATATTTAGTAGCTCTTTGAAAAGCTGAAGCAGAATATGTTGCAGCAGCCTCCTCCTGTGCTCAGCTTATGTGGATCAAGCAGCAGCTGGAATAGTTTGGAGTATACACTGATTGTGTACCTCTATTGTGTGATAATACAAGTGCAGTCAACATGGCCAAAAACTTCAGTCCAGCACAAGGGAACCAAGCACATTGATGTGAGACATCATTTGCTCAGAAAAAAAGTAGAAAAAGGTTTTTATGTGTATGATGTTTTGCAACATAGAAGATCAAATTGTAGACATCTTCACCAAAGCTCTGAGCAGAGTACACTTTCAGAGAAACAGGTTAGCTATGGCTATGAAAGTCACATACAGGTAAAATTAGCTAAAGTATTTTTCGGCCAAGTCTAACCCACTTCTATACCGTTACAGGTAGACACGCGTGATGATTATAGAAGTTGCTGAGGCAATGCATGAGCGATAAAAGAAGGTTGAGTATTTCTTCAAAGACTGGTCAGGAACATGGTTCTGGTGCCATAGGTTAATAGTCTTTTGCTTTTCTCATGTATATCTCAAAAGAAACAAAAACAATAATGCCACATCATGAACCTTTTTAGACCATGTATGTCACGTCTTTTCATTCAAATCCTTTCACTTCCCTCTGAAACGTTGAATCTTCCCACACATTTGCCGCCATTTCAGAATCCTTTTCTCTTCCCTTCATAATTGCCATTCACCTCATTATAACCCTCCTAATCCAAAACTTGAACCACCATCCCTGTTTTCCTCAGTCTCTCCAAAACCTTCAAGAAAAATCGTGTACCATGGATGAGGATCAGGTAATCCCTCCTATCATTGATGAAAAAACCCTTGAGACTTCTCCTATAGAAACCCCAGCAATAATCCTTTCATCCACCATTATTCCAATAGAAAACCCTAAACAAGTTTCTCCTTCACCTTCCATCCCTCTCTATACTCCCTCTGACTCTACTCCTCCTCTAAGTGCTGAGAACTCAGAAAACCCTATAAATGAATGCATCTCTCCACTGTTTCTTGAGACACTCAAAGAACAGAGTAAAGATGACATTCCAGTTCCAGAAGAAAAGAGTGAGTCTCCATTGGCAGAAAAAGCTTCATCGATCTTTCCTGAAAGTGTTAATGTGTCTAAGGAAAGCTCTGATCAGTCTACAAGTACTCTTTTCTCTTCTATTGCTGCTGCTATGGACCCTCAAGAGAGGGACGCCATAGAAAATATGTTGGCTATTGCTGCTGAGGGGATTATTGGCGAGGAAAGTTCTGGTATCCCTGAGTCAAAAGGGGAAGAGACTCACCCCTTAGAAGGAGAAGGAACAATGGTTCTTTTTGAATCGTCGGAACCGAAAGAGACTAATGGGACTCCTCTTTATGAACCTGAACCCTCTCTTGAGGAAAAAGGTCAGGAATCACCTTCCCAGGTCAGTTTCAACCCTTCTTATTCTCCTCACTTTGATGTTCAGCCTTTGGACGTAGTGGCTCCCGTTATGAGGTCCAGTGATGAAGAAGATAAGGGTGACGTTGCTCTCAGTGTTTTATTTAAAGTATGGAGTCCTATAGCAGCTCGTGAACCCCCTCCTAAGCGACCTACCACAAGGTTGCAGAAAAAAGAGGCTCTTGAGTCTACTCTCAAGAAGAGTAAGAGAAGTAACAGGAAAAAAAGAAAAGGCTAATGAAGAAGGGTGAATTTGTTTGTGACAAGAATATCCTAGTTGTGCAAGTTGATGAGGAAGCCCTAGAGGAACCAAGTTCCTTGACCAAGATGTCTCAGAAAAAGAAGCAATCTACCGAGAGTACTTCAAAGTAGGTTGCTGGAACACCCAGTGAAAAGTCAGTGAAGGATAGTGGCAAATTGAAGGAATTGGTAGTAGAAGAGTCTGTGTCTGATAAGGATGTGCAAGAAGTGGAAGTATATCTGGTAAAGAAAGGTTGAGGTATCATAAAGTGTTGTGGGGCCGTACTTTTGACCCTGAGATATCTGAGATGGCAGGAATGTGCCAAGTGGTTGAGATGGTTGAGTTTCAACAGTCAGCACACCAATTCTAGGTGGATGCGCCCAAAGTGTAAGAGGACGAGGTTAAAAGTTTCTATGCAGACCTCTTTACTGTTGAATCTGATCACATATGCGCACCGGTGAATGGCATAGACATTGTTATGGACTCTGTTGTGTTAGGAGACATACTAAATGTTCTTGCTGAAGGGTTGTCTTTTGTTCGAGAAGCATGTAGCTCAAACTTTAGGAATGATATTGTCAAGCAGAGAGTTGTATAGCACGGGGAACGGGTGCATAAGAAGGCCTTGCTTCCTGTATATCAGTTACTCTTTGAGTTTGTGAACAAGGTTTTACTTACTCGCGCTGAGAGGAGATCCATCACCTCCAAGGATGATATGTTTCTGATGGAAGCACTAGATGGGTTCAAAACTGTTAATCGGCTAGCTATAACGATTAAGCACATGATAAAAGTGGCAGAATTTAAGGATGGAAACAATGGTCTCCCCTATGGATTTCTCCTTACGCGTGTCTTCAAATTCTTAAAGTGACTTTGGGACAGCTTAATATGGGGACCAAGAAGCATACCTTCTATAAGACTACACTATAGGAGTGTGAGTGAATCGACAAAAGTGGAGTGGTAGGAAGCACATCAACGATCTCCCAACTTATAAATACTTAAAATAGCATTACTGACGAGACCAGAAAGTTGAAGGAAAGGAATGCCATATTAGAGACTCACCTCAGTCAGGTCTAAGAGGCACGAGGGTCTTCCATTTCTTCAAATGCAGAGGTTGCTCGTCTGATTAAGGGGAATGTTGATCTCAGGAAATAGGTTGAGCACCCAAGGGAAAACTTGCTCGTTGAGCAAATGTCCGCCAATGCTCGGATAGATCTCATTCTCAACACTATTGCTGCCTCTTGCAAGCCATCTTCCTCTAGTGTTCCCTAGGCTAATCCTTAAGTGACCAGTGTCTCAGTTTATCTCTCTTGATAGTGTTTTGATGATGCTGTGGTGGTTTTTTTTGTTTTTGTTTTTTGGTTTGTGGATGGAAATCACAAGTACTCCTCCCTTGTAAACCGTCCAAATTTTTTTTTATTGTTTAAATGAAAACTCTCCTTCTTTTGCTGCAAATATTTCTGTTTTTCTGTTTCTCTTTTCTATCATGTATGTGTACACACATGTAGCATGAGTTAACCAATCTGAACTTCTTTTTGCTTAATGCTTGTTACTGATATTTTTATGATGCCAAAAGGGGGAAATATTTGAGGGGGAAGAAGATGGGGAACATATTAACTAGACTTCTTAAGGCTGTTTGCTTGTTTGTGTTTTTAGTGATGCCAAAAGGGGGAAAATAAATTTAGAATTAAGAAGAAGCAGTGCACTGATTAAGGGGGGAAGTGCAAACTCGGGGGGAACTTTATGAGGATCCTGGTACATTATCTTGTTTTTTTGGCTCTTTGTAGGATTATCAATTTTAAGTTTGTCATCATCAAAAAATGGTAAATTGATAAGTTATAAGTACCTTCGTTTTATGTTTTGATGGTCTTAGAAAATTACTGTGGAGACCGGATAAAAAACATGATAGACATCCTCAAGAACTCAAATATCAACAAGTATCTAGTTAGGGACACAGTTCAAAGGGAACAGATAGCTACCAGTTCCCATGGTGACTGTACAAGTCAACTCTTCACATCTGTAAAGTTTATGCATGCACACACTGTCGCGCCCCCCTTTTCCTCTCCTTTTGGATTAGTCAGGGTTCTTGACATTATTGGGACAACTCATTTCCTTTTGGGAAAAAGGAATGTAAGGAATTTGAAGAGTCGCCACCTGATGAATTAAGGTGCGTTAGGGCACCTATTACGGGTCATTTATAACACTAATTGTTTAACCAGAGATGGGGTAAGGGCTTGAAGTTACTTCAAGGGGAAGATTTTAGGAACCCCTCGAAGTCCATAACTGTGGGTCCCGGCCAAACTTAATTTGTGAATTAATCAGGTGCAAATAAGCAGTCTAAGCACACATATGTAAACAAGTAAAGGTTTTAACAGATTAGCAGTCTAAGCGGACATATGTAAATGGTGAAAGGGGTCCTAAGTTATTTATCCTATAGGATAATATCCATGCAATTCCCGGTATTAACTCCTCAATGAGGGGCTACACATTGCATTATCGCACAGGTCATCATATCCTTTTACGACCCATTATCCCACCCCTTAGTTGTTATTTAAGTGAGTTTTTATTTAACAAACTCTAAGTGTGTTGTTACCCATCCCTTCCTTGTTTTCATGGAGGAGTTTTAGGACCTCTAAATTTGGGAAGTTCTAGACAACCCCTAAGGTATTGAAAAGGGAAAAATCTAGGCGACCTCAAATAACACATAAGGCAATAAAATAGGGGAAGCAGTTAAGGGGCTCATGCTTGCCTCCACATATATAGACAAATAAGAAGCACGCCTCAAACACAGTTTCAGGTAATTTCAGAGAAAGAGTCATATGACAGGATGTCTAGGTTAACATTAATATACAATCTATGCAACACTGTTTTACAAATTCAATGGCAGGGTCCTAATCAGTTTGCCTACTGATTTTAAATCTTATAAAACTTAGCAGTAAAAAAAAAAAAACAGTTTCCATTTTTATGCAAGGAGATTAATTACCTGAGGCTTGCCTAGGTGTGGGACTATACGCAATCATAGTTACAGGAGCTATTTAAACAATTTGAGATTATTTCAACCTATGAGCATGCTTATCTAGGTGATATAGATTATAACAAGTGATTTATACTAATTTGTATTAGAGACATTATACCTACACGTGGGGGATGTTTAAACCTTTTCATGGGCAGAAGGCTTATTTAAGAGGAATAAACATGATTCAAACAGATGCAAACAGAGTTCCCTAAAAACATAGTATCTAATGCATACAGAGGATGACTATTTTTATTAAGGAAGGATTATAAACCTACTTGCAGCATCTCTAAGTGAAAGTACTTATGTAGAATTAAAGAATGTAATAGTGATACGTAGTATACTGACGTAATAAATATGAAGACCCTAAGAACATGATATCTAATGCACATGTTTAACATGGTTTGAATGCAAATAAACACGTCAACTCTATAACATGATTTCTAATGCAGATTTGCAGAATGTAAAGCTTGTAGATATGATTTCTACCCGGCATTACCCACAGGATTATATAGCTACCCTGCTTTTTCACTAGTTACCCCAGTATCTGTTTACAAAGGATTATTACAGACCATATTATGTAAATTACATAAATGAAGTATAAATTAAACTATAGGGAGCCCGAAGCAGGTGATACGCTCAAATTACACCTTAAAATCATGTAAAGCGATCAATGTCAAATATAGTAACCCAACAAGGTTGGGGTCGAATCCCACATGGAATAGGCGTGAAAAGTTCACTTGAGTAGTGTGAATCTTAACTTAAATCGTATTTCTATTCCGTTAGAGTAACAAAATTATTGTAGTAGGTTGGATTGTAATTTAGTGAAATAATAACAAGGATGATTAAATAAAGTTGTAGTTAATTTTATTATCTAAACCAAGATTGTGTCCCCTTCAATGAAATGTAATGGTACCGGTGTTAATATGATATATTTCTAATGGAAGGTCGTTTTGATATGCAAATGATTTCTAAATGACTACACAATATTTTCCAATAGTTGGGTAGTATTTCTCTTTGATGATTTTTTCAAATATAAAAGAGTTGCAATTAAGAGTAATCAATTTATGCCAAATAAAATACACTTATTCCTAAGTAATTCCATTAAACAAGGTTTAAAACCTTGAGTCTTTGATATTTACTCTTACCAAGGCCTAATTCACTTTGCCAAGTAGAGAAAGGGTATAATGGCGCTTCCTAATGTTTGCAACCACTAACAATAAATTAAGAATGAGAAGTAAATAAATATCAACCAACCATTATACATATATTCAATGTTAAACACCCATTGACATTACACCCATTTAGGGTCCAGAACCTTAGTATATAAAACTAGCCACACATGCTAAAATACAAAAATATGGGAATATTAAATGTCATAAATGCTTACAAAAGTGCAAGATTTTTCACTTCAAAGCTTCCAAAAGATGGGACTATTCAAAGTATGGATTTGTAGCTCTTTTTCCATACAAGATGCCCTCACAGAACCCCAATATATCTATTTATAGTGTGTTAAAACTCGGGGCCAATTTCGGACAAAAATGCCCTTTCAGTTCAAATATGCGACTACATTTCTATCGCATAACAGATATGCGATCCGTATTCTCTTGAAGCACACCGCATCGTCAAAAGCCTAGGTTCCAGGAAGTCGCCGCATTTAAGTTATGCGGTCCACATTGTTGATATGCGGCCGCATAGTGTCATCGTATTTGTGCTCTCAACCACTACTATAGGAGGTTTGCGATCAATTATGTGGCCCGCAAACCTGTTATGCGGTCGCATAATGGATCGCGTTTCTTCACTTGGATTTGGCCACACTGACTATTGAACTCTGCGGTTTACCTGGGCATTATGCGGTCCGCGTGTTGGATTTGTGGTCTGCATCGATTGCATTTTTCCCATTCTTGTCTTTCTTCGGCTTTTTGATTCCATTTCCATGTTTTTAGGTCCTCAAGATTCATGCACTGCAAAACATCAAAATTACATAAGTATAAAAGACAATTGCATTCAAAACGAGCTAAAATCTAAGCAATTGGTATTAATTGTGCCGAAATTCTCCGTGCTTGTTCTCAAGCAACTAAAACAACTCTATCATGTTCTAGACTCCAACTAAACGACATGAAACAATAGTGACCGTGGATGGTGATAATCGTCAGTATTACAAGCATGCAATTTCATCTATTTATCCTTCTTCAACGATCATTGCTATTTACAAAGAAACTGATCAACTTGTGAACTTTGAGCCTCGACCAATTTGACAAAGCGTTACTCTCAGGTGAGTGCCTTTGCACTCGACTTCAAGAAATCAACTTCTGTTAGACCTCACAGTTCATATGCCCTCACCAGAAAGAATGTCCCATACTCACAATATTTACACTGACAACAAAAAGGGACATATTCACAAAGACACTCACTCTCACAAAGAGTTTCAAGTGTTAACACATCATACCATAAGCTTGCCCTTATTTTAATTCGTCGCCTATTCCAGAACATTCTGTTGGACATCTCATAAGGACTTTTTAAGCTTGTAATGTAGGCTTAGGGAAGGGTTGGATAAACATTTGGGTACAAGTGACTACACCCTCCTTGAACACTACTCACATTGAACCACTTTAAAAGCCTCTCTAATTTTCTTCAAAGCTCCATATTTCGATATATATATAAATATTTATTTTTCTTTTCTTTTTCTTTATTTTATTTTGGAGCTTGAATAATTTCATGTGAACACTTTGAGGTATAGGTTCTTACACTCAATATAAAACTTTACCAATTTCCAACTTGACACCACACCCCCAACTTAGGCTTTTAGCCTCATTCTCAATGTTCAAGGAAGGACGGGTTCAAAAAAGGGAATTATTTTACAAAAAAGGTTTGTAATGAGGTGACCAAAGAAAAGGTTAAAGGCTCAAATGGGGTAACTCGTGATAATGTCTATACAATGGGTAGCTTTAAAGGCTTATTGGGTTTTCAAATAACAGAAAGATTGCCTAAGGTCATTCATCCAACTAAATGTACTTATCATTAGCATCTAAAGACCAAACGGGGAAGTTCTGCATGATAGAAGTAAACACGAGAATTATTTACACAAAACTAACACACATGGCACATGAACTGTTTGGCTCAACATAGTTTTACACTTGGCAACTCGGCAATAATTCTAAGTAAGCACAGAGTCACAGATCGGCCTCAAGTTCACCCAAATGATCATCATTATATTTGTTTTATATAACAACGGAAGGGAATAGGTTATTTACGGCCATACATGCTTGAAACTAGACATTCACACAAAACCGGTCAAAATGTTTCTCTACTTCCATGGTTCTACTATTACCCTGATGATGGGACTGGGGCCTAGGAGCTGCTAGCCTCGCCTGCTGATGGCGGAATGGTCTATAATGTGGCTCTGGTGACCATGTCTGCTAGCGAGTGCTCAATCTCCATCTGAATAGGTGCTTCTTCTTCTTTTTCTGCAGCTGTACGGACGTCAACCTGCTTGCCTTTCTCCTGAGGACCCTCATCCTCCTCGGACCATGACTCCTCATCAGTCTCCTCCTCGTCTGTCTCCCCAGCCTAAGACTCAACAGAGTGTTCGGAATCGTCCCCAGAAGGGATGTCAATGTGTGCAGGGGGAGCTAGAGTCTGGGAGGCCCCGACAGTCTATGGCTCAGAAGCTGTCATCAGTGTGGAAAAGTCAAGGTGTAACCCAGCCACAGACCTGCCCGCTCCCTTCTATCTTTCCTTGGGCATGAAGAGAGATAGATCGAACTCCAGATTTTGCATTTTGTGGAGCTTGGTCTTCAGTGTATCAACCACATCATGGAGCTTGGGGAGGCCTCCAACCTCACCCCGCTCTACCCTCTCAAGCCGTACCTCAATCCGCTTGAGGCGATCCTCATAAGATGCATGTTGTTGCTGGAGTGTTGTCACTGAGGACTGGATAGCAGTAAGAGCTTGCCTCATCAATGTGGGGAGGTCCTTCAGAAGTCGGTCTACCTTCGCATTGGTATGCTGAGCTAAGAGACCTAGCCTCGAAAGAACTGGCAATGTGGCGAAGGCTGAGCAATAGTGGCCTGAGAGGTGGACTTTGGAGTGGCAGAGGATGCCACTGTGGCCGGAGGAGAAGTAGGTTGGTGGGAGTCTGAGATGTATGTAGCTGCAAGAATCTGGATCTGAACCTATGGAAGAGCAGCAGCTAGCTGTGGAAACGCATCACTGATGCGTGTGATATCAATATCTTTCAGCACTTTCCCAATCTTGACATCGTTTGGCAGTGAAGGGAGTTCCACAGCCTTACAGAGTGATGTGATCAAGCATGGGAAGAGAAGTGACGTGGTTGTCTGGTTGGCACGGACCCCTAAGTCTAGGAAGATAATGTCACCCACATCAATCTTGATCCCAGTCATAATGCATGCAATGAGAAGAGCTTTCTCACTTCTTATGTCAGTCTCATTCCGAGATGGTATCAAGCGAGAGGTGACAAAGTTGAGCCAGAATATACCCTCTCGTTTAAGATCTTCCTTGAATATATTATGCAGAGGGTCAATCCAAGCAGGGGTCCTTTTTGCGATCACTGAGGCAATCCATGCACGTTCACCATTTCTGTTGGCCCATTTGGCCTCATACTCAGTTGTGCCCGGACTCCAGTTTTTAAAGTACAGATCATTTATCGTTCCCTTGTCATAGAGCACCGACTTTCCTTGAACAATGACCGATTCACAGAAGACTTTGTTGCGCTTGTGATGAGCTGTTCTGGAGGCCCCTTAGGATGCATAGAACTCTCACGCCATTGTTTCATTGAAATCATCAGGCACCTCAGTGAAGCAATCCCAGTTTCTATCTTTGATATTCTCCAGTATGTGAGGGTACTGCTATTGTAGTCCGTTCAGACAATTGTTTCTCTTCGAGGATTTTTCATTTCGTGAGCCCTTCTTTATATAGACTCCTTGAGCCTGTGACCTCAAACCGGAGTTGGAAATCATCTCCCTTATTTCTTCTTCCCTCAGCCTGTAGGTTGACTGAGGGCAAGGTTTCCTCCTCATTAGACTGGGAGGGATATTGAGCAATAGGTCGGGATGGTTCTTGTCGTGAACGTTTGGCTTGTTGTGCTAGATGGACGGATGAGATCCTATTTTTACCAACAATAGATTTCTTTGGATCAATATCTGTAAAGAATCAAAGGGTGAGCGACATAGCAGACATCAAAGGGAAATATTTCAAAGAAGCTCAAATATGCGATAGGTTATGCGGTCGCATAACCACCATGCGGACCGCAAACCTATCGCAAAACATCAGTCTGCAAGAAAAGAAACAATTATGTGATGAGTTATGTGATCGCATATCCATTATGCGGTTCGCAAAATCATTGCAAAATTGGGCACTAGAAAAGATCATCACACTATGCGATTACAAACCGACAACATAGATGGATATGCGATCATAGAACTGCCGCAAACAACATGTCGTGGCTGCTAGTGACTGCCTGGGTATGCGGTGGCTTTGCAGTCCGCATATCGCTTATGCGATCGCAAAGCCGTCACATTTTTTCATCTTCCTCAGGTCACCTATGGTTTCCTATGCGACACGAATGCGGACTGCACATCGACTTTGCGGGCTGCAAAAAGTCATCGTCCCCATGTTTTGCTTGTAACCCTAACAATGGTGGTTCCTAAATTAACTACCCATCAAGCTTAACCTACTAATTATGCAATAATTCCCATGACGAGCAGATAACCCAAAGAACAACACAAAATTAAAGAAAAAACAAAGGACTAAAAATTACGTGAACAACAAACACAAAAAGCTAAAAATAACAGCTATGAGGTAAGGAAGGAGGACATACCAGAGATCGATGAATGAGACACACGCAAGGAGATTGATTCAAGAAATGTGATTCACTTTGTCTAATTTCAAACTAGTCGTAGTCCTCTCGTTTTTTCTTTTTGTTTTGTTTCAGTGTGAATTGTGTGCAAGTGACAGGGGTTATGCAACGTCGGTGGGGTTACATATCTGGTGAGAATGGGGTGAGTAAGTGACCGCATAAGTGTTATGCGGTAATCTTAGCTCAGGTCGCTCAAACCTATTATGCGGTTCACCTTTGCAATCGCATAAACGATATGCGGTCCGCAAAGTGCACATCTTCGCTGAATTTTGGCAACCAGTTTTCCCCCCAACAAAATGTCCAGGTCTACGAATACTATGCGGTCTGAATAGTCAATATGCGACCGCATGCATGTAGCAAACCTCCCTTAGGGATTTTCTTCCATTTCATGTGCAATTTCACCCTTTTTTATGACTTTTTGATCACCTACACTCTAACACACACTTTAAATTGCTCAATTTAATCTATTTAACCAAAATTAAAAATTAAATGACAAAAAGGATGTCACCACACATGGGTTGCCTCCCATGAAGCTCTTGATTTAACGTCGCAGCACGACGATGTTGGCCCCCCTTCGGGCCTACTCATTGGTCGGGCATGGACCATCTTTGAGAGACAACTATTCCACCAAGTGTTTTTCTCCATCTGTGCCCAAGTAATTCTTGACTCGCCGGCCATTTACTATGAAAGTTCGGAGCCCATCCTCAGATTCTAATTCCGAAGCTCCCTAATGGGATATATCTACCACCTTGAAGGGGTCGGACCACTTTGATTTTAGCTTGCCCGGAAACAACTTGAGCTTTGAGTTGAAGAGAAAAACCAAGTCACCCGACTTGAACTCCCTTTTCAAGATCTTTTTGTCATGGAAACTTCAGCCTTTCTTTGTACACAACTGCACTTCCTTATGCGTGGAAGCGTAATTCCTCCATTTCATTGAGTTGTGTTAACCTCAAATTTATAGCTCAGCCCAGTCCAAGTTCAACCTTTTTAAAGCCCACGTGGCTTTGTGCTCTAGTTCTATGGGTAGAGGACAACCCTTGCCAAAGAATAACCGGTAAAGTGAAGTACCAATACAGGTTTTATACGCCGTGCGGTATTCCCACAATGTGCCATCTAGCTTCCTTGACCAGTCGGTCCTGTTGGCATTAACAGTGTTTGCTAGAATATTCTTTATCTCCCGGTTGGAAACTTCAACTTGGCCACTTGATTGGGAATGATAAGGTGTGGCCACCTTATGCTTGACGCCATATTTCTCTGGTAGCCCCATGAAAGCCTTGTTATAGAAGTGAGACCCACCATCACTAAGAATTTCTCTAGGTGTCCCAAACCATGTGAATATATTTTTCTTTAAGAATTCGGTGACACTCCTTGACTAATTGTTTGGTAGGTAAATTGCTTCAACCCACTTGGACATATAGTCCACAGCCACCAAGATGTATTACATACCACATAAGCTTACAAAGGGGCCCATAAAGTCAATTCTCTACATCAAAGATCTCGACCTCCATCACAGAGTGCATTGGCATTTCATGCCTCTTAGAGATTGATGCATGCCTCTGACATTGATCACAAGCCTTGACCATTTGATTGGCATCATGATAAATCAACGGCCAATAATAGTCACATTCAACAACATTATCCATCGTTCGATTACCCCATGATGACCGTTAACCGGTGAGTCATGGCATGCCTTTAGAATTGGCATCATCTATTCTTCTGGAACACACCTCCTCATGATGTTATCAGCATAAATGCGTAACAAGAATGGTTCTTCCTAATAATATTGCCGACACTCTCTCAAAACTTCTTTTGGTAAGCTTCCAGTCCATCCGAAATAAAGTCACTAACCAAGTAGTTAGCAATATCGATGTACCAAGGAGTAGATGCAGAAGACAATGCCAAAATATGCTCATCAGGGAAAGCATCATTGATGTCAACATTTTCCTTCGGTCGCCCGTCTTCTTCAAGCCTAGAGAGATGATCCACCACTTGATTTTCTGTGCCCTTTCGGTCCTTGACCTCAGAGTCAAATCCTTGACCTGGGTTTGGCATCTTTCTTTGCCATGAGATTACGAAGAGCGGCATGGTCGGTGTAGACCACCACCCTAGATCCCAACAAATAAGCTCGGAACTTTTCAAAAAAATATACAATGGCAAGAATCTCTTGCTATGTCACAGTATAGTTTACTTGCACACCATTGGGTGTCTTGCTTGCATAATAAATAGGATGAAGAACCTTGTTATACCGTTGACCCAGAACTGCTCCAATGCCTACACCACTAGCGTCACACATGAGCTCAAATGGAAGAGACCAATCTGGTGTGACAATAATGGGTGCCGTGGTGAGCTTCTCTTTTTGCTTCTCAAATGCCTTAAGGCACTTTTCATCAAACACAAATTGGGCGTCTTTTTCAAGGATCTTGCACATATGATTTGTAATTTTGTAGAATTACTTGATAAAATGCCGATAAAATCTGGCATGCCCTAAAATGCTTCGGACACCTTTTACCGATGTTGGTGGGGGAAGTTTGGAAATGATTTAAACTTTTTCTTGATCAACCTCTATGCCATGTTTTGAAATTTTGTGCCCTAAGACAATGCCTTCGTCCAGCAAGAAGTGGCATTACTCCCAGTTAAGCACAAGGTTGGTCTCCTCACATCGTTGAACACTTGTCTAATATTTTCAAGACAATGCTCAAAAGAATCACCTACCACATAAAAGTCGTCCATGAAAACCTCTAGGAAATCCTCGACCATGTCTGAGAATATGGACATGCATCTTTGAAAGGTAGCCAGAGCATTGCATAAACCAAACGTCATCCGGCTAAAGACAAAGGTTCCATATGGGCCAGTGAATGTTGTCTTTTCATGGTCCTCCAATGCTATATTGATTTGGTTATAGCCGGAATACCCATCGAGGAAGTAATAGAATGATCTTCCCACTAGCCGATCAAGTATTTGATCAATAAAATGCATTGGGAAATGATCTTTTCATGTGGCACTGTTGAGATTCCGATAGTCCATGCATACTCTCCATCCGGTGACCATCCGTGTAGGGATAAGCTCATTCTTTTCATTGTGATTACTGTCATGCCTTCCTTCTTTGGTACACATTGCACCGGACTCACCCATGAACTATCCACAATGGGGTAGACAACCCCGGCATCTAACCACTTGATTATCTCTTTCTTGACAACCTCTTGCATCGATGGATTCAACCTTCTTTGGTGTTCAAAAATCGGCTTGCTTTCGTCCTCCAATTGGATTTTAGGCTCACAAATTCAGGCGGGAATCCCTCGGATGTCCGCTATTGTCCATATAATTTATTGTCGTTGTTCTCGCAAGACATTCAAAAATTTTCCTACCGGCACATCATCAAACAAAGAGAAAACGATTATGGGTAAAGTATCTTTAGAGCGAAGAAATGTGTACCATAAATGTGATGGAAGTGGCTTGCTCATGTTGTGGTGGCTCAATGATGGAAGGCTTTGCGGGAGGAGTGGCTCTATTCTCTAAGTCAAGAGAGAGCTTCTTCGGCGCATAAGAGTAGGACCCACGTCCTTTCAATGCATTCACGGCCTCTACATACCCCTCCATGTCTTCTCCATCAAAATTTACCAAGAATACCGCCAAGGCCTCACCAAGGCACTCTTCCTCCATCTTCATGTCACTAGCATCCTCAACCTCACCGACAACATCTATTACTGATATCCCTTCATATGCATTCGGTAACTTCAAACCCTTACTATCTTGGAAAGTGACTTCCTCATCATTCACTCGGAATTTGATTTCATTTTGTTCCGAGACCATCAAATATCTTCCCGTGGCAAGAATGGTGTTCCCAATATGATAGGAATTTCCTTTTCAACCGCACAATCAAGGATAACAAAGTCGGCCGGGAGAAGGAACTTTCCCACTTTCACTAAGACATCACCAACAATACCCACGGGTCTCTTGATTGAACAGTCGGCCATTTGCAATCTCATACTTGTAGGTCTTAGGAATCCCATTCCCGCTTGCTTGTAAATAGCAAGAGGCATCAAATTTATGCTAGCACCATTATCACAAAGTGCCTTTGCAAAATCTCTCAACCCTATAGTACATGGAGTGGTGAATGCTCCCGGGTCTTCCTTCTTCTCACCAGTTGTCGTGGCAATAATAGCACTAACCCGGTGAGTCATGCTCACCACTTCATTCTTGGTGGATCTCTTCTTGGTCATCAAGTCTTCTAAGTATTTGGAAAATCCCGGCATATCTTATGGAAAGCCTCCAAGAACGGGATGTTTACCGACAATTGCTTGAAAATATCATAGAACTTCTCGAACTTGCCATCATATACCCTTCTTACAAGCCTTTGAGGGAATGGAGGATTAGGTCGAGGAATCGGTGGAGGAGCTTTTAGGGTCTCCTTCACCTTTTCCTTAACCTCCTCATGCTTTGCTTTTTGGAGTTTTACCTCTTGGGAGGGCTTCTCACTTTCAACAACAACCGACACTTCAAATTATGCCTCAACTTCTTGCCCAAGATCATCTACCTCAACTACTTGTTCACTCTCAACTTGAAGGACCTTACCAGTTCTAGTCGTAATAGCCATACAATGAGAAGATGAACTTCTCGCATTCCCCTTTGGGTTGACAATTGTATCACTTCAAAGAGTACCTTTTAGCTTAGGATTTTGTTCTCTTGACAAGTATCGCATTTGCATCTCAAGCTTTTGTATAGAGGCGGTATGTGACTCCATGATTTCGGACATGTTCTTCATTTTAGCATCACCTCTCTCTTGATTTTGCAAGATTTTTTCAAGCATCCCTTCTAACTTCGATTCATTTTAAGGACCCTCCTTGTAATATTTCCCCTTCCGTGGAACATAGGGGTTGGAGCCTTAGTTGGCATAATTGATATTGTTGTTGTTCCAATAACCTTGAATCGACCCACCTTGGTCATTTCACCTTTGTTGGCCTTGCCCTTACGGGTCTGGCCTCCATTGATTTTGTTGGCGATACCGTCCTTGAGAATTATGAACATAGTTGGATTCTTCAAACTCTTGATTTCCCGTCGGTTGCATGTCTTCCACAACATTTGCCTTCTTCGTTTGGCTCTCCGTGGACATCATAGTAAACACATCAATGTTGGTGGGAAGACCGGCAATCAATTTGTTTCTCTCTTGATTTTTTTTGATCATGTTGGTAAGAGAGGGAGTACCGTAAGAAATTCCACCACTAGCATCTTCGTAATGCCATGCTTGATTGTGTTTGTCCATTTTATGCAGAATTGGCGTAATCCGGGTGAAAGATTTGTCCATGAAAGATCCGTCTGCTGCATTTTTTGCTATGGACTGGGACAATGGATCCAAACCCATGTAGAACTTCTCCATCAGAATATCATTAGGAAAATCATGGTTCGGTGACCTTACTAAGTACAACTTGAATCGGTCTCACGTTTCATGTAAGTGTTCTCTTGATATTTGTTTGAAGAGAAGATTTTATGTCTAAGCTCAGACTTCTTGCTCTGAGGGAGCCACTTGGACAAGAGGGCACGGACAAGCTCGGGCCAAGAAGTGATAGATTGAGTAGGTGGATTTTTAATTCACTTTCTCACTTCTCCGGTCATGAGTATTTGAATACTCGCAATCTCGAGGCGTCATCTATTATATTGTTCTGCTTATGCATGGAGCACACACCAAAGAAGTTCCTAAGGTGTTGCGTTGGATCATCATCGGTAGAGTTTCTGAATCATCCTTCTGCTTGAAGCATTAGGATTAACCCATGTTCTACTTTGAATGTAGCAGCTTCAACCCGTGGAGGAAGGATATCGTTGGTATCATCAAGATATTCCTCAATATTCGCAAAGGGATTCTCATCTTCCTCATAATCGTCCATTCTCACCTATCACACCAAGAAAAGCAAGCAAAATGTGTTGGAATGGAAAAGATGTAAAGTAAAGTGCACACTAGTTAGTAATTTCAAAACCGTATTCCGCGGTAACGGCGCCAAAATTTGATACGCTCAAATTACACCTTAAAATAGTGAAAATATAGTAACCCAACGAGGTTGGGGTCAAATCCCACAGGGAATAGGCGTGAAAAGTTTACTTGAGTAGTGTGAATCTTAACTAAAATCGTATTTCTATTCCGTTAGAGTAATAAAAGTGTTGTAGTAGATTGGATTGTAATTTAGTGAAATAATAAAAAGGGTGATTAAATAAGGTTGTAATTAATTTGATTATCTAAACCAAGGCTGTGTCCCCTTCAATGAAATGTAATGCTACCGTTGTTAATACGATATATTTCTAATGGAATGTTCTTTTGATATGCAAATGATTTCTAAATGACTACTCAATATTTTCCAATAGTTGAGTAGTATTTCCCTTTATGATTTTTCCAAATATAAAATAGTTGCAATTAAGAGTAATCAATTTATGCCAAATAGAATACACTTATTCCTAAGCGATTCCATTAAACAAGGTTTAAAACCTTGAGTCTTTGATATTTACTCCTACCAAACCCTAACTCACTTTTCCAAGTAGAGATAGAGTATAATGGTGCTTGCTAATGTTTGCAACAACTAACAATAAATGAAGAATGAGAAGTAAATAAATATTAACCAACCATTATACATATATTCATTGTTAAACACCCATTTAGGGTCCACACCCTTAGTATTTAAAACTAGCCGCACATGCTAAAATACAAAAATAAGGGAATATTAAATGTCATAAATGCTTACAAAAGTGCAAGATTCTTCATTTCAAAGCTTCCAAAAGATGGGACTATTCAAAGTTTGGATTGTAGCTCTTTTTCCAGACAAGATGCCCCCACAAAACCCACAATAAATCTATTTATATTGGACTAAAACTCGGGGCCAATTTCGGACAACAATGCCCTTACATGTCAAATACGCGACCGCATTTCTGTAGCACAATAGATATGCGGTCCGTATTATCTTTAAACACACTGCATCTTCAAAACCTTATGTTCCAGGAAGTTGCCGCATTCAAGTTATGCGGTCCGCATTGTTGATATATGGCCGCATAGTGTCATCACATTTATGCTCTCAGCCACTTCTATAGGAGATATGCGATCCATTATGCGGCCCGCAAACCTGTTTTGTGGTCGCATAATGGACCGCATTTCTTCACTTGGATTTGGCCACACTGACTGTTGGACTCTGCGGTTCCCCTGTGCATTATGCACTCCGCATGTTGGATTTGCGGTCCGCATATTCAACTATATGGTCGCATTTTGCCCATTCTTTTCTTTATTCGGCTTTTTGATTCCATTTCCATGTTTTTGGGTCCTAAAACTTCATGCACTGGAAAACATCAAAATAACATAAGTATAAAATACAATTGCATTTAAAATGAGCTAAAATCTAAGCAATTGGTATTAAATGTGCCGAAATTCTCCGGCACACCAGCAGGCCCAAAGAAAACCTGGGGATACCAGGCCTTTAGTAGTCTCAAAAGCCAAGGATTTCATAGCCAAGTTTGAGTCCAGGTGTTTCAGAGTTCCCTAAGGACTTCAAGGATCCCGGGCAGTTCTCACACCTAGACCTTTCATAACAGGGACTGAGTAAGTGCAGTGTGGAAGGTCCAGCCCCAGTATGCTAGAGTTCAAAGGAATATCAAGAGGATTCCAAGGCAGTACACACACTGGAGGGGCGGAACCTATTGACTTAAGAGTAAAGTTAGAGTGCTTGACATAGTTTTTAAAGATTTAGTAAAAAAAAACAGTATAGAGATTACTCTAGGAGTGAGAAGGTTTTCTGAAATAGAAACAAGTTTAATAGTGGAAAATAGTTTGAGAAGAATACTAAAACACTTTTGAAATCACCAAACAATCAATTGGTCATAGAACATCCAGATTCAGAAACATTCAACAAATAGATAACTCATGAACTAGTTTGCATTGCCAGAGATTGGGTAAGGGCTTGAAGTTATCCAAAGGGGAAGGTGTTAGGCACCCCTCAAGATCCACAACTGTAGGTCCCAGCCAAGAAGTTTTTTGAATTTGGACTGTAAACAAATAGCAAGTAAGGTTCATATAAGAGGGGATTTCAAACAAGTATAAAAATCTTTAAAGTTTTTTGGGATGACATCAGAGTAGAAACATTTGAAATGAATTTTCCTAGGTTTAAAGTAATACGGATCACATCAATGCAATACCCGGTGATCACTCCTTGAAGAGGGGCTACAAGTGGTATTAGCGCACTGGTCATCATGTATGTATTCTACCCTTCCAACCCGTAGAGGTTATTTAAAGAAGCGTGTTGGTCAGGAAGGCTTATTGCGTGCTATTACCCATCCCGTTCTATAAGTCCCGAAGGGTGTTTATGATTACTTAATCCTACAAGGCGAGTACTAGGTTGAACCCCTGGGTTTAAAGGATAAAATTCTAAGCGACATATAAAACAATTAGGACTAGAAATATGGGAACATATAAGGGCAGATAAGAGGCTCACATATCCCTCCACAGGTAAACACATAAATAGCACGTCTCAAACACAACCAAGGTCTCAAAGGCATGATTTAAAACAAGAGTTTTAAGTTAGAAAATAGTAGGTTTCAAAAGTTTAATAAAGGACTGATAAACCAGGGAATTTAAAAGGACAAAATAGTTTTGAGAAGAGGAATTGATTGGAAATCCATTAATTTAAAGACAGTAGCAGGATTTGACAGAAATGAAGTTTTGAGTAAGCAAATGGATGAATAACTTTTAGAAAACCAGTAATCAGAAGTAAAGCGAGATTTTAAATAAAGTATAGTAATTTCCAACAGGAGTGACTTACTTTGAAATAAATCAAGAACCAGTAGTTTAAAGGAGTTTTAGTAAAAGGAGAATGAGTTCACAATTTCAAGAACTAGTAATTTAAAAAATAGAGCAAGGGTTTAGGAAAAACAAAATGATATGCATGAACTTCAAGAAAGGAGAATCGTTTTGAAAATCCATCAGCAAGGTTATAAGATTTTCAAAAGAGAATGATTAATATTAAAGACCATTTTTAATACAGGCAAGACATAAAACAGTTGATTTTAGTTTTAGTAAGTGTTACGCCTAAAGTTTGCCTAGGCGTTCGTATATATACTGATTATGCACACATTGATTATGAGTCCTGAAGCATGATTTCTAGATGCAAATGCAGAAGCAGTGTCAATACGACATATTTTATTATAGTTATTAGCTGTGAACGGGATTTCTAAAGTAAATAGGAGTATAGTAGAGATGCTGAAGTAAACAACCTAAACATGGTTTCTAATACATAGTATGCATGTCCTAAGCATGATACTATTACACACATAGGTAAAGTAAATCCTATGATCACGATTTCTACCCATAACTATATTAAACATCCATAGTCCCCTCCCATATTCACTATCCAGCCCCAAGCATTCGTTTACATATTATTACAGGCCAAGAATAATGAATTACATTACTGAAAGGAAATTAAGAAGCTACTTATATAGAGAGCCTTTAACCAGGCCTATATCTCCCAACCTCAATCTTTTCGAGTTTCACAGCCTACATGGTCTGGGTGCGGCAATGCTCCCTAGGACCCTTGTGGGGTCCATGGCCAACACCAACACCCAGATATAATTACCAAAGTTGAACAAGTGCAGTGTGGAATTACCAGCCTCAGTGCATCAAACTTCAGAGGGAACTCATGGGTTTCCTAAGCAATGCTTACACTGAGGGGGTGGAACCTAGGAGTCTAGGAGTAAAGTGAAGTGCCAAGAGGTGAGTTTGAAAAGAAAAGGAGTTTTGAAAGAGAGTTCATAAACCAGATAGTTTGTTTGACAAAAAAATAGTTTTTGAAAAGAGATGACTAAAGTACAATCTCACACAGAATCAAAGATGCACAGCCAAAACACACAACATTACAACAGGTTCAGACATTACAAGCAGTGTAATGGGGGATGGGAACAGGTAGAACATTTAATGGTAAACAATCCAGTGAAACATCTAGGAATAGTTTGGACATGATCAGAGATTGCTTACTCTAACATAGCCATAAACCAAACATAAAGGAGTCACATAGAGAGGGTCAAGGGATTGGGGTACAACACAATCACGAAAACAGCTAATAGATATGCCCAAAAACACACATGATAAGGGAGACAATAGCATGCTGAGTGTATTCTAATTACATGTTTCGTAGAAAAACCATAAGTAAAAGAAGATTAAGAACAATAAGAACTGAAACAAGTAGAAAATCATGTTGTTTATGAGGCTTTAAATTTAAAATAAGACATACCAGCGAGGAGGAAAGAAAGCAGAATGAGAGAGCAAGACAAGAGCACAATTGTTAGCCTTGGCTTATAGCCGGCTAACAGTAACCAAGAGCAAGGAAGAGTAGTAGAGAAGAGAACTTTTGTAGGAACTTTTGTGTGTTTTGTGTTTGTGAAAAGCTAGAACTTTTATAGTTGAAAAACAAGTAGCAAAATATGGTAAGAATCAAAAGGCATGGTAATAAAAGAAGTCAGAATCAATCAGTGTGAGAAATTAAGACACGGTTCCCTTAAGTGAAGGGATTTAAAACTCAAACGATAAAACACATAACATATAAGGTAAATAGAAGTCAGTACGAGACTAAATAAGGAAAGAATCACAGTTCATTAAGTATAGGGTAAACAATAAGGGCTAAGTTCAAAACATTCCAATTAAGGAAATAGACAATAAGAATAAAGCACCACAGGATAATCAAATAATTCTGAATAGAAATTGAGGGTTTAAAGGAAAGTTTATCAATCAAAACCCTGAAGTATGGGATCCAGAACCAATCAAAGAAAAAGTCACAATTCTATTTTCATTATATAAATAGACAAGAATAACCAGTCATAGCAAACGCGCAGGTTAAACAACATTGATAGAAAGAGGCAAGTCTGAACAGTCAAGATGGACATAAGCACATAGAGTTTATATAATTTAGGCTAAGAAAACTCAGTAGAACATATTCGAGGGAGCTAATCACAGAAACTTAAACAAGAAACGAGCAGTCATGCTAATACACAGAATCAAACGACGAAATCTAGAAAAATTAGGGTTGATAACCTAAGCAAGATAAAAAGCTAGTAAGATCATAGAATCAGTCATGATATGCAAAGAACATACTTAAATGCAAAGAGAAACTTAGTTTTAAACAAGCATAAAAGAGGTCCGAGAAACCCTAGTTTTAAAAAGGGAAGTGAAACCGTTTAAAAACTAATGATTCCTTAAACTTCGAGTCAAGAACAATGTAAAATATAAAGAGACATGCTTGAATCGTTTAAAAACACCATAGATCTGAGAGGTTTAGAAAAAAATTAGGGTTTCATAAGAGAATCACAGATAACCGAAAAACCTGCCGTGAAACTCAAGGGTCGTAATGGATATGGCATGTCCGTGTCAAAAACCCACCGGAGAGGCCGGGAACAACAGAAGCAGGAGCCCCAGGTGCAAGTCAGCATAGAACAGGCCCTCGAGGGCTTCAGAGATAGGACGATCTAGATGAAGGAGACTCATGGAGGCTTGTAGTCGAAAGGATGGTAGTCGGAGATGGCCGGAGGAAGGCGGTGAAGTTCCATAGGAGAAGAAGAGACAGAAGTCTCTAGAGACGAGAGAGAGAGAGACGGGAGTTAGAGAGATAAGTGGTAGGTGAAGAGTGAGGGGTCGGTTGAGAGGGTGGTTCGAATTAAATTAGGTAAGTGTAATCTGGGTCATTGATCTAATTTGATCAACGGCTTAGAATAATTAGGGGTTGGGCCGGGTTAATTAAAGACTGTGTTGGGTATTTTAATTGGGTTAAGGGGTCGGGTGTTTGATTGAAATTGAAATAGGTTAAGAGTGGCTAGATTTTAAACACCCCTTAAACTAAGATAATTGATTAATAAAAATAGCCAAAAATTATATAAAAAAAATGAAATTAAGTTAAAATAGATAAAATCACAGTAATTAACTAATATTATGTGTAAAAATGCATAAATTTCGAATTGAAATAGTGCAAAATGTCTAATTGGGCCATAATTATAAAATTGTTGTAATTGAAATTAAATAAGACCCAATTGGCTAATTTTTGAAATAATTGAATTCTAATGGAAAGAAAGTGATCAAAAATAGCATATTGAGCTTGGAAAAATTTTGAAATTATTTATAACATAATTTATGGATAATTATTTAAATATGAAATATTAAATAAACATGAAGATAATTTAATAAAAATAAAGAGAAATAGGAAAAAAAATACTCCTTATTACAAGGAGTGATTTTGAAAGCATATATGAAAATTTGAAAATAATTTGAGGAAAATTTGGGTATCAACAATTGCCCTTCTTTACCCGGGAAGGATGAAAGAGTTGTCGGGTAAAGATATGATGCCAATTTTGACCGAATGGAAACTGTATGAGAGAATTAGGTTGCACCCTGGATTTTGAGCTGCCTACATATCCCTGGTTTTACAGGAATCAGGTCGTACGTAGTTCTGGAATCATCGGTGAAACATACAGGTGATGTTTCACAAGAACGGATGCAAGGTGGGAGGTAAGGTAAAGTAAGAAGGTCTTATGGGGTTGTATTAGAGAACTGGAGTGGTCCGCTCCTGCCTGGTTTGTTGTTCCGGCCAGATTACCTCCAAATAAATAACAAGCATATATCGTGCTAAATATAAACATGATGCAAGTTCCCGTTGGACTACGAATGTTGTCTTGGACAATTGAGGATGATGTCCTTAGACCATGATGTCATGGGCCATGAATCGTTTGGTGCGGGATTCATAGTCTATGAAATGATGTTCCCGGGCCATGAGGATGGTGCCTCCGAACCATGGTGCCTTTGACTAATGATATGCAAGTCGAATAAAAGAGTTCCTCAGGCCATGAAATGATGTTCTCGGTCCATGAAGATGGTGCCTCCGAACGATGATGCCTTCGGACAAGTTGGCGATATTTCAGCCCATGAAGAATATAGTGGTATCATGCTAACAAGACAAATTTTAGTCTTGCGATTTTCGAAAGAAAAGAGGGCCAGAGCTTAGCCCGAGAGAAGCATAAATAAGTAACGTCACGAAAGGTGGTTTCTTTGAAAAGGTAGATAGGAGCTTTATGCAATAAAGTAAAATGCATAGTAGGTAGCGTCAAACCTCGGAAGGCAGAATGGTAGCCTTATGCAATGCAGGAAATAAAATGCAGGGGAGGTAGCGTAGAACCTCAGAAGGCAGAATGGTAGGCTTATGTAATAAAGAAAATAAAATGCAGGGGAGGTAGCATAGAACCTCGGAAGGCAGAATGGTAGCCTTATGCAATGAAGGAAATAAAATGCAGGGGAGGTAGCGTAGAACCTCGGAAGGCAAAATGGTAGCCTTATGCAATGTGGGAAATAAATGACAGTAAGAGTTTCTTAGCTGATGATAAACTGCGGTGGTACAATTGTGGTGAATATGCATTTTTTGCAATGATAGTAAGCATCGACATGTGCGACGAGTTTGAAAGCATGTCCTTAAGAAATATGCATCTCGCTAAGATAGTAATGTGTTCTGGGCTTTTTCCGTCTTTGTGCCTGCATCTAAAGAAAAAATTGTGAGTTCTGTAAAGGGGAAGGTTAGTTCGCATTCCCACTGGCTCGGCTCGGCCTCTCTTCTTGATAACGAGGACTTTATTGTTCATATCACAGGGGTAGCATTGCTAAACAAGCTTTTTTTTGAGAAAGCAAATATGCATGGTTTTATAAAAACATAACATATAATTTGAAGTAATATTTTTTTTTGGATGAACCGACGACCACGACGCGGTTCAAGGCATTGCAACCTCTCTTGCTATGGAATTTTGAGGGTCCTCCTCAAAATTCTGCCCCAGTTTGATGAGTGAATTATCCTGGATGTTGCTTGTGCGGTGCTCGGCCGCATTGCCCCAGTTTCCATTCATGGGGGAAATGTTTTATTAAAATGTGACCGAACCCATAGGGCTGCCTACGTATCCCCTCTTAAACAGGAATCAGGTTAGGCGTAGTTCAATTTATAACATTTGATAAAAGCATGAAAGTTGCACATAGTAGCGCTTGACTGCATCTGAGTTGATTGGCTTTGGAAAAATTTCTCCATCCATTTATGCAAGTATTAGTGCTCCTCCTGTCAACACTCGGTGAACCATGTATGGGCTTTGCCAATTGGGAGAGAATTTCCCTTTTGCTTCGTCTTGGCGAGGAAAGAACTTCTTTAACACCAGCTGCCCCGGTGTGAATCGTATCGGCTTAACTTTCTTGTTGAAGGCTCTGGTCATTCTGTTCTGATATAGCTGACCATGACAAACTGCGTTCATTCTTTTTCCATCTATGAGGGCCAATTGCTCATAACGGCTTCGTACCCACTCTGGATCGTTGAGTTTGGCTTCTTGTATGATTCTCAGGGATGGAATTTCCGCCTCAGCTGGAATAACGGCTTCTGTACCATAAACCAACATGTAAGGGGTTGCCCCAGTTGATGTGTGGAATCTGGTGCGGTATCCCACTAAGGCGAATGCCAGCTTCCCATTCCATTACTTGTGCTTCTCTATCACCTTTCTCAATATCTTCTTGATATTCTTGTTGGCAGCCTCAACGGTTTCATCCATCTGAGGTCTATATGTTGTTGAATTCTTGTGTTTGACCTTGAAGTATTCACACATGGCTCTCATCAGGTCATTGTTGAGGTTGGAACCATTGTCGGTAATGATTGACTCTGGAACTACGAATCGACAAACTATGCGGTCGCGGAGGAAGTCGGCCACAACTTTCTTAGTAACTGCTTTATAAGAGGCTGCTTTGACCCATTTTGTAAAGCAATCAATGGCACCAGAATAAAACTGTGTCCGTTGGAGGCAGCAGGCTCGATTGGTCCAATAACATCCATGCCCCAGGCGGCGAACGACCATGGTGAACTTGTTGCATTAAGCTCACTCGGAGGTACCTTTATCGTATCCCCATGTATCTGAAAACGGTGGAACTTTTGGACATACTGGATGTAATCTGTTTCCATGGTCATCCAAAAATAACTGACGTGAAGTATCTTCTTTGGTAGAACAAACCCATTCATATTAAGACTGCATGTACCAACATGTATCTCCTCCAATAGTTTTGTTGCTTATTTTGCTTCGACGCACCTTTGTAAACCCAAATCAGGAGTCCTCCTATACAGGATCCTTCGAAGTGTGCGTTTCTGATTAGCGTTTGCAAGTTCTGGATATTCTCCCTTTGCCAAGTACTCTTTGATATCATGAAACTAAGGATTTCTATCCGCTTCTTCTTCAACATGGGCGCAGTAGGCCGGCTGATTGTGGCTCCCCACTGGGATGGGATCCATGAAATTCTTGTCTGGATGCTGGATCATAGATGACAAGGTAGCCAATGCATCGGCGAACTCATTCTAGATTATGGAGACGTTCTGCAACTCTATCTTTGTGAACCTCTTTCTCAACTCCTGTACACGATGTAGATATGGCAGTATCTTGGAATTCTTAGTTTCCCATTCTCCTTGTACTTGGTGTATCGATAGGTCTGAATCACTAATCACTAATAAATCCTGAACGTTCATGTCGATGACAAAGTTGAGCTCCAAGATGCAGGCCTCATATTCAGCCATGTTGTTGGTGCAGGGGAACTTGAGTTTGGCGGATACTGGATAGTTCTGACCGGTTCTTGATATTAAGACTGCCCCAATACCTACGCCTTTGAAGTTTGCAGCCCCATCAAAGAATATCCTCCAACCATCGTAGGATTATGCAATGTCCTCTCCTACGAATGACACTTCTTCATCGGGAAAAAACATTTTTAATGGTTCGTGTTTCCCGTCCACATGATTTTCAGCAAGATGATCTGCTAATTCTTGTCCCTTGACCGCCTTCTGAGTCACGTAAATAATGTTGAACTCACTTAACAGGATTTTCCATTTGGCCGGTTTTCCAGTGGGCATGGGCTTTTGAAAGATGTATTTCAACAGATCCATCCTTGACATGAGGTACATTGTATATGCACAGAAATAGTGCCTCAACTTTTGTGCGACCCAATTCAGAGCACAGAAAGTGCACTTCAATAAAGAGTATCGGGCTTGATATGGAGTGAATATTTTGCTAAGATAGTAAATGGCCGGCTCTTTCCTTCCTGTTTTGTCATATTTCCCAAGAACGCAGCCAAAAGATCTATCCAACACAGCAGGTAAAGTAATAGAAGATCCAGTACTATTCCTCGGCAACTGACGATGAACCCTAGTAACTTGCCAGCAGGAACCCTGAATGCACACTTTGTAGGGTTAAGTTTCAAATTGTACTTCCTTAATCTGTTGAAGAACTTCCTCAGATCTTCCATATGGTCAGTGGCTTTCCTTGTTTTGATGATGAAGTCGTCCACATATACCTCGATCTCCTTGTGAATCATATCGTGGAATATAGTAGTCATGGCCCTCATGTAGGTGGCCCTTGCATTCTATAGATCGAATGGCATCATTTTGTAACAATACACTCCCCATTGTGTAACGAATGTCATTTTCTCAGCATTTTCCTCGTCCATCCAAATCTGATGGTAGCCAGCGAAACAATCTACAAAGGACTGCAGCTCATGCTTGGCGCATTTGTCAATTAGGATTTGTATATTTGGCAAAAGGAAGTCGTCCTTCGGACTGGCCCGGTTGAGATCTCGGTAGTCGACACAGACTCTAACTTTCCCATCTTTCTTTGGCACAGGCACGATGTTGGCTAACCATGTCGTGTATTCAACCACCCGGAGAACCCTGTCATTGATCTGCTTGGTGACCTCTTCTTTGATTTTTAAGCTCATGTCTGGTTTGAACTTCCTGAGCTTTTGCTTCACTGGGGGGCATGTCAGATCGGTTGGCAACTTGTGGGCCACAATAGATGTACTGAGGCCAGTCATGTCATCATACGACCAAAAGAATATGTCCTTATATTCTCTTAAAAACTCCGTATAATCCTCCTTTTCTAATAGGGACAGATGAATGTTGATGCGTGTTTCTTTAACTTTCTCTGCATTTCCCAGGTTGACAACCTCAGTCTTATCCAAGTTAGACTTAGGTATATTCTCAAAGTTCTCGACCTCTTTCACAATATCCTCAGGTATATCATCCTCGTCTGAATCGAAATCCGTTTGTTGTGTTGCCTCGTTGTATGTCACAGTCGTCGGTTCATCAAGATAAGTAGTAGTAATGCTGTGTAAATAAAGTAATGGGGGGGGGGGGAATAGTAGCAAGTAAATATGCGATTTATAGGGAAACTGCAAATTATTTGATAAGTTGAATAATCATTTGAACATAGGAGCTCTTTCTTGCAAAAATTAAAATGCGAGAAGGAGGAAATTTTTTTAAGAATAAGTAAGCTGTAAGTAAATTCTTGCTTTGTTAGCCTTGCTACCCCGAGGCTAACGGGCTTTGGTTTTCCTGAAAGACAAATTTTGAGATATGATCCTCTGCTCACGACCTGTATGGAAGGGTCTTCCTCCCCCCCCCTTCAAGAATGACACAGCAGTCCATGTCCTCATCGTTCAAAAATAAATTCCTCATTACCGCTATCTCTTCCTCTTCGTCTGTACCGTAGATGATATGAGCTTGCTGGAAAGTTTGTTCTAAGTGAGGTATTGGCTGCTCCAATGAGTAGTAAGGATTGCGCCATGGTGGCGACCAGTCTTTGAATTCCTTCCAAGTGTAATCATACCCTAGCCCGAAAGAGGTACCGTGCTTCTTGAGTGTTATTGGCTTCGTTATTCCCTGGAGATTTTTACCGAGCCCTTTTCCTAGATCGTATCCTTTCCAGTTCAACATGATCTCTATCTTACTTTCCCTCCATTTATCCTTATCAATGGCGTTAACTTGTTCAATGTTGTGGTAGATTTCTCCACCAAGCTTCCTTCCCCCCTCAGTGACCAAAAAAGTCTGGCGACCGTAGATATGGTTGCTACCATTGCCATGTATGACTACCTCTTGATGATTTCATTCAAAATTCAACGCTTGATGTAGGGTTGATGCCACGGCCCCAACGGTGTGTATCTAATGTCGCCCTAACAGCAAGTTGTAGGATGCGGGCACGTCTATCACCTGGAAGTCTACATCGAACCAGGTTGGTACCATCTATAAGCACAATGTTATTTCTCCCATAGTGGACCTCTGCGAACCGTCGAAGGCCTTTACATTGATCTGTCCTTCTTCTATATTATGTGGACTTTTGCCCAATTTCTTGAGTGTGGTCAGCGAACAAATGTTGAGGCTAGAACCCCCATCAAATAAGATCCTTGTAATGAAGTGGTCCTCACATTGCACAGTGATATGCAGTGCTCCATTATGACCTAACCCCTCTGGTGGCAACTCATCTTCATGGAAAGTAATCTTGTGGCTTTCCATAACCTGGCCCACCATGTTTGCTATCTTCCTGCTAGTGATATTGTCTGGTACATATGCCTCACTCAGCACTCTCAGCAATGCGCTCCTGTGCGTCTCTGAATTCTGTAATAGAGAGAAGATAGATATCTTAGCGGGTGTCTTGTTCAACTGGTTGAGGATTGAGTACTCTTTGTCTTGGATCTTTCTCCAATGATTGTCTGAACCTGTCCTAATAGTGGGAGGACGGTTAGCGGACTGCTTGCTAGATTCACACAAATGTTCAGGGGTGTAAACTCTGCCAGTTCTAGTCATACCCTGTGCAGTAATGGCTTTCTCAGACTTGCTTTTACCCTTTCTCCTTGCTTCAGCTGTGTAGTCCCATTGGATGGCGTTTGAGTAAAAGGGTGGCGTTGTTGACATTGCCACTAGAATAGGTGTGGTAATCCTCATTCCCGCCGGAGTATATGTTATAGGCGGCTGAACTGCTACTTCGAGTGGCCGTACAAACTCAACTTCGATCGGCACTGTGGCCTTTTCCTTTGTGGGCGGTCTCGATTCAAACTCGAGTGGAATGGACATATTGACTTCAGCATCCCCGGATGGCTACATCTGAACCAAAATTGGCTTGAGAGTAATTACGGGCTTCTGCAGATCACCCTCTGCAATCAGCCCAATTCATCCCTCAGGATCCCAATCGTCATCTACTTCAATCATATGGACACAACCTTTATGATCTGGCAACGGATTATTGTAAACATTAGGAGCAGGGTCCTTGGCTACAATGATCTTTTTGTCTATAAGGGTTTGTATCTTGCCTTTCAAGGAACGACATTCCTCGATGGTGTGTCCCTTCATGCCGGAGTGGTAAGCATAGGATTTGTTTGGGTTGATCCACAAAGAAGGGTTCTCAGGGGTGGCAGCAGGAATGCGTGTGACGTAATCGGCGGCTTTGAGTCTTTCATATAGTTGATAAATGGGCTCGGCTATGGCAGTATACTGTTTAGGAGGGCAGCGGTCAAAGTTAGAGCGAGGTCTTGGGAAGTTTTGGCGAGCAGGTGGTGATTGTTAGTGAGAAGGTTGGGAATTGTAAGCGTTGTAAACGGAGGCTGGTTGGGAACATCTGGGCGAGGTAGGCTGATATGTGGGTGGTGGAGCTTGATATGTGGGCGAGGGTGCTTGGTATTGAGGTGAAGGTGTTTGGTAACTTGGAGCTGGTTGGTGTGAGAATGAGGGTGTTGGATATACTTGGTATTTGGGCGGGGACATGGCCTGTTGTGCGACCATCACGGCTCCCACAACCTTCTTTCTGGACACACCACCAGACTTTAAATCTTTATTAGTAGCTTGTAAAGCTTCAAAGGTGGTTACCATACCGCTTTTGATGCCTTCTTCGATTCTCTCTCCCAATTTGATGATTTCAGAGAACTTGTGACCTTTGACCATCATCAGCCGCTCGTAATATTGATAATCCTAAGCTCGTACAAAGAATTTCTTCATGTGTTCCTCTTCTAAGGATGGCCTAACCTTGGCAGCTTCTCACCTCCAACGAGTAGCATACTCGTGAAAGGTCTCTGTTGTCTTCTTCTTCAATTCTGGATGTAGAATACATCCGGAGCATTATCCGTGTTGAACCTGAATCGATCCATGAAGTCTGTTTCCATGCTTACCCAATTAGTCCATTTCTTTGGATCCTGGATGATGTACTAAGACAGTGCATCTCCTTTGAAACTCCTCATGAAGAGTTTCATGCGGATTCTTTCATCTTTTCCCACGCCAACAAATTTGTCGCAGTAAGTTCTCACATGGACTCTTGGATCACCAGTACCATCGAACATCTCGAACTTAGAAGGTTTGTACCCCTAAAGCAGTTCAACATCCTGATGTATGCAAAGATCTTCATAGTTAAGCCCCCCAATCCCTCTAACTCATTAGACGCCCTGAACTCGATTGGTCAACTTCTTGAGTTCTTCGGTCAAATTTATGATGAGCCTATCCTTCTCGTCAGACTCAGGGGTATGTGGTGTGGAATGAGACACTGTTTCCACATAAATGGAATTATTGTAGGCCTGGAAGTGGTCTTTTTGTCTGTTCCTAGAGAGGTGGAGTGTTATGGTGACAGTCACTGCATTGTGCTGACGGGACTTGGTCTTTGGGGTGATTCGGTTGTTTAGGGGTGTTTTGTGGTAAAATGAGGTTTGTTTGGGAAGTGGACATCCGGAAAATTGAGGGAAAGTGATAGGTGAGCCGAATTCTTGACTTGGTCAAGTTCCTCTTGGAACTTCAGCAGCTTCTTCTCCAATAGAGACATGCCCTCTTGCAAAACCTGAATTTCCGACCATCAGCGATCTGAACATTTTAATCCTTGTTGTATCTTCTGACGTCTCTTGCCTCTGCCATCTTAGTTTTACCCTTGGTTTTTCCTTTGGGAGGACTAGAAGGAGGAGTAGGAGGAGGGCCCTTTGATCTTGTGCGGTAGGTGGATGATGCCAGAATGCACAAACCAACATTTGGGGAGGGGAATAATAAATAAAGAAAACAAAAAACGAAAAAGTAATGAAGTTAGTGAGGATCATAAAAAAAATATTGCAGTATTTAAACACATAAGGCGGAAATGTAAAGCGTGTCCTATGTTGGGGACCTCTTTGTGCCCGAGGTAGGCGTAGCGACAAATTGATTTGGAGAATTTAAGATTCTAAATGCCTCATTTTATTGATAATAAAATAGACAAATCCATCACGACTCTAAGAATGCGAAAAATATAAAATGTCACTAATGGCTTGGGGCCTTATTACATCAGAAGGCAAAGTAAAGACAATCCTAACTACTTGGTCCCAGAAGGAACTTCCCCAGACTCGGCATCTTTGCTCGCCTTGATCAACGTCCCCATCACGTGGAGTCCCAGCAGCAAGTAGATCCTGGCTAGAATTCCTCCTTCGGCTCCCTTGGTCTTCTAATAGGTCTTGATCCTCCTAATGAACTTCTCCTATAAGTCGACCATGCCTCGCTCGAAGTGTTCTAACATCTGGGTGGAGGTGATGTCCATGTCTTTCCATTCCTATATCAGCTTTTTGTTGGCCTCGTGTATTTTGTGATGATCTTCTTCTTAATCACGGAGCCTCTTGTACAACTGGTTGAGTCTAGTCGTTGCCTCGGCCTTCTCATCTATGACCCTGTGGCCTTGAGCAAACCCTGGCTCGATACTTCCACCCCAGTTATCTTACAACCATCCTAGATAATAAGGAGAGTAACCAGCATGATACCTGTCGGGTTCAATAGTGTTTGTTTCTAACCCGATCTTGCAGTGACACAAATGCTGAGCTTGGCACTTATGAAGGGTGCCGTCGTTTTGGAAATCTTACATGAGATGACTCATCTTCTAAACCCTTAGTACCACTTGCTTCCTTCCTGCCTGCCTCATGACTCGAATAGGGACGTAAGGATACGTCCCTCTTAGACCAATGAATAACAGAAATAGGGTGTCTCGAGTTCGGATGATGAACTCGTCGGTTGGAAACCACTCAAACATCTACTGAATCTGATCCTCGGTCAAGTTCCCTAGCAACTCAGACCATCCATTGGCATTTTCCGGATGAGCAAACATGTCGGGAATGTAGTTCATACACTTTGGATGATGGAAAGCAATATGATCATCCCAAATTCTCCTATGGATATCCTGACGGTAGTAGCCCTTTTGCAAATGCTCAGTGAGCCACAGTTTGAGTAACAGATTGCAACCCTTGAAATGTTTTGCCCCTCGTTGACACCTTTCCAAGGCTCGGTACATGTCAGCAATGATCATTGGCACGATACTGAAGTCCTGCCTATGAACCCTTTCCATTAGAGTCTTGGTAACCATAGCCAACCTGGTTCGGATTCTTTCTTTCTTTGTCGGGAACACCATCGGGCCCAAGAAGCATACTATAAAGACGAACACCTGACGGTGAATGTGTCCAGGAAAAGTAAGGGCGAACTCTTCCTGATAAGTGCGGTAAGACTGGCTACGACCATATCTCTCATACAAATAGTCAAAGGGGATGTACGAGTCTTCCAAGTAGACCAAGTCTTGATTTTTCTTTAGCCCTATCATCTTGAGAAAACCTCGGCCTGTACGGTTTTTAGGCATCAATAACCCTGGATACTCCTAAGCTAAACCGGCTAACCCTCCTATTTCCTCTAGTAATGGTGTCATCTTATTGTTTCCAAAGCGAAAGACCGACCGATCACAGTCCCAGAACAGGGTAGCAGCTTCTATCATCATGTCTTTAGGATGAATGTCTAGAAGAGAAGGCAGGTTGCCCAAGTTTTTTCTGACGACTGTTTTGTCATTGGAGTGAAGATCTTCCCACCAATTCAGTAGTTTGGGGTGGATATTAGTGACCATGCCGAATCTGGGGACCTCGTGCCTCATTTCTGCAAAAAAAACAAGTTAGTATTTTACCCCCACCAGACTCGACTATTTAACATCAATAGGAAAAGGCATAAACATTTAAACAGAAATTGAAAGGTCCAAATTCACAAGACAACCTGTAATGGTGTAAGCCTAGGGAATATCCCCAGCAGAGTTGCCATACTGTCGCGCCCCCCTTTTTCCTCGCACGGGTCAGGTGAGGAGATATCGGGTTCATGACATTCTAGACAACTCCTTAAAGGAAGAGGTTTAAGGAAGAGTCGCCGCCTAACGATTTTGTGGTGCGTTAGGGCACCTATAGTAGATAACTCATGAACTAGTTTGCATTACCAGAGATTGTGTAAGGGCTTGAAGTTATCCTAAGGGGAATTTGTTAGGCACCCCTCAAGATCCACAACTGTGGGTCCCAACCAAGAAGTTTTGTGAATTTGGACTTTAAAAAAATAGCAAGTAAGGTTCATATAACAGGGAATTTCAAACAAGTATAAAAATCTTTAAAGGTTTTTGGGAAAACATCAGAGTAAAAACTTTTGAAATGAATTGTCCTAGGTTTAATGTAGTAAGGATCACATCAATGCAATACCCCATAATCACTCCTCGAAGAGGGGCTACACGTGGTATTAGCGCACCGGTCATCATATTCATATTCTATCATTCCCACCTATAGAGGTTATTTAAAGAACCGCGTGCTAGTCACGAAGGCTTATTGCGTGCTATTACCTATCCCATTCTATAAGTCCCGGAGGGTGTTTAGTTCTACTAAATCCTACAAGGGGAGTACTAGGTTGAAACCTTAGGTTTAAAGGATAAAATTTTAAGCGACATATAAAACAATTAGGACTACAAATATGGGAACATATAAAGGAAGAGAAGAGGCTTACAGATACCTCCACAGGTAACCACATAAATAGCACGTCTCAAATACAACCAAGGTTTCAAAGGCACGATTTAAAACAGGAGTTTTAAGTTAGAAAACAGTAGGATTCAGAAGTTTAACAAAGGCCTGATAAAGTAGGGAATTAAAAGGACATTCAGTAATTTGGGAAGAGGAATTGATTGAAAATCCAGTAATTTAAAGACAGTAGCAAGATTTGACAGAGATGATGATTTCAGTAAGAAAATGGATGAATAAATTTTAGAAAACCAGTCATCAGAAGTAAAGCGAGATTTTAAATAAAGCAGAGTAATTTCCAACAGGAGTGACTTACTTTGAAATAAAGCAAGAACCAGTAGTTTAAATGAGTTTTTGTAAAAGGAGAATGAGTGCACAATTTCAAGAACCAATATTTTAAAAATAGAGCAAGGGTTTAGGAAAAACAGAAAGATTTGGATGAACTTCATGAAAGGAGAATCGTTTTTAATATCCATCAGTTGCAGGAGTAAAAGTAATGACACACAGCAAGGTTCTAAAGTTTCCAGAAGAGACTGATTAATTATAAGGACCTCTTTTAATACAGGCAAGACATAAAATAGTTGATTTTAGTTTTAATAAGTTTTATGCCTAAGGTTTGCATAGGCGTCCCTATATATACTGATTATGCACACATTGATTATGATTCCTGAAGCATGATTTCTTGATGCAAATGCAGAAGTTGTATTATTACGACATATTTTATTATAGTTATTAGTTGTGAATGGGATTTCTAAAGTGAATAGTATGCATGTACTAAGAATGATACTATTGCACACATAGGTAAAGTAAATCCTATGATCATGATTTCTACCCATAACTATATTAAACATGCGTAGTCCCCTCCCATATTCACTATCCAGCCCCAAGCATTCATTTACATATTATTACAGGTCAAGAATAATGAATTACATTACTGAAAGGAAAATAAGAAGTTACTTCTATACAGAGCCTTCAATCAGGCCTATATCTCCCAACCTCAATCCTTTCGAGTCTCACATCCTTACATGGTCTGGGTGCGGCAAAGCTCCCTATGGCCCTTGTGGGGTCCCTGGCCAACACCAGCACCCAGATATAATTACCAAAGTTGAACACGTGCAGTGTGGAATTACCAGCCTCAGTGCATCAAATTTCAGAGGGAACTCATGGGTTCCCTAAGCAATGCATACACTGAGGGGGTGGAACCTAGGAGTCTAGGAGTAAAGTGAAGTGCCAAGAGGTGAGTTTGAAAAGAAAAGGAGTTTTGAACGAGAGTTCATAAAACAGAGAATTTGTTTGACAAAAAAAATTGTTTTTGAAAAGAGATGAGTAAGTAACAATCTCACACAACATCAAAGATGCACAACCAAAACACACTGCATTACAAAAGGTTTAGACATTACAACCAGTGGTAATGGGGGATGGGAACAGGTAGAACATTTAATGGTAAACAATCCAGTGAAAGATCTACGAATGGTTTGGACATGATCAGGGACTGCTTACTCTGACATAGCCATAAACCAACCATAAAAGAGTCACATAGAGAGGGTCAAGGGATTGGGGTACAACACAATCATGAAAACAGCTAATAGATATGCCCAAAAACACACATGACAAGGGAGACAATAGCATCCTAAGTGTATTCTAATTACAGGTTTCGGAGAAGAACCATAAGTAAAAGCAGACTAAGAACAATAAGAACTGAAACAAGTAAAAAATCATGTTGTTGATAAGGCTTTAAATTTAAAATAAGACATACTGGTGAGGAGGAAAGCAAGCAGAATAAGAGAGCAAGACAAGAGCACAATGGTTAGCCTTGGCTTATAGCCTGCTAACAGTAACCAAGAGCAAGGAAGAGTAGTAGAGTAGAGAACTTTAAGAAAGAGAGAGTTCTAAAACAAGTCAGTGTGTGTTTTGTGTTTGTCAAAAGATGGAACTTTTACAGTTGAAAAACTAGTAGTAAAATTGTAAAGACTCGTAAAATTTTCTATTTTAATTCCCGAAAGAGTCCTCGAGTTGTTTTTATTATGGAGATTTTTTTAAAAACAGACTTAAATTGAGTAAAAAGTACCTCGAGACTTAAAGAATAAAATTTTCCAGAAAGTAGGTGTTATGCGACACACTATGCGATCTCATAACGTGTATGCAAACCACATAATGGTCGCATACATGGGCAGATCACTGCCCCATTTGAGGTCAACTATGTGGTCAAATATGCGATCGCATTCCAGTTCTGCGGACCGCATAAGCTGTCGCATTGTTGCCTTTGATTTTGAGAGGGAAGTTATGCGATGTATTATGCGATCGCATAACGTTTATGTGGACCGCACAAATGGTCTCATACCTGGGCAGTATGTTTTGGATTTTAGCCCATCTTGAGGGCCAATATGCGGTCGATTCTGCTGACCGCATATCAGAAATGCGATCGCATTCCTGACCGCATTCTTGTGTCGGGCCCCTATTTTTCTAATTTTTAAAACCCGACCCCAGTTCATTAAAATACCCCTCTCCTTCATTTTTAACCACTTTTATGATATATTAGAGAGAGGAAAGAGTGGGTTCTAGAAAGAGAAATTCCCAACTTCATCAAATTGATCTTCCTTCATCACTCAAGTTTTGAACTAATCAAGTAGAACATAAATTTCTTCATTCTAAGAGGTAAGCTTCTACCTCACTAACCCTAAATATCCAGATTTTGGTAAAATGAAACATGGGTAGGATAGTTCATAAAGATGGGGTTAAGAATCTTGCATGCATGTACCCAATTTATCATAATCGAGTAAAGGAAAATAGGTTGGAGTATCCTTTCACTAAAAATTGGTTATTTAGTCTAAAGGAACACCTAGTGTTTGATAGAAAGCTCAAAAGAGTTCAAATGATATGCATGATTCCCAATTCTGAGTTGAATATGTTTAATTGTGAATTAGATAAAAGGTGCTAGTCGGTCCGGTGATTTATGAGTAAAAGTTAAAAGGGATTTCAACCCCAGGTATGTATGGCTAACTTTAACCTTCGTAGAATCCACTTGTTGGGTCCGAGTTAACAGCATGTGTACCTTTTTTTGCAAATATGTGAATTGATTGTTCAAATGTGTTGAGACATAAGATTCTATTCTCTGATTGCCCTGGTTTACTGTCATGCTACCGTGCTATGTGAGGTTGTGAAAAGTGCTTTTGATGTGCCTATTTCATTTTGTGCAAAGCTCGTAAATGCTAAAGGGTATCGATATGAAAGGATGTGTAATGAATGAAAAATTGATGATTTTCCCAAGTTTGGGAATGTATATAATGGCTAAAAGTCGTGCGTGGAAAGTAATGAAAGAGGGTATTGTGAAATGATGTAAATGAGTTGAACGATTATGGCAACATCATGTACATGAATTACTACATGGTAAGAGTTATGGTGCCTTGGGCCCAAATAAATAAATTGTTTATAAGAACTTGTATTCCTTGAAATGATGATTCTTGTGATGTAATTGTTTGTGATTGTTGTTGTGAAAAATATAATTGTCAGGTGGAATCGGGTTGCGCGCCGCAACACGAAGAAATAAGCTTGATGAGGTGTGAGGTAATAAGGGTGGTCGAGCTAATAATGATGGAATGTAATCATTATCACTACTGAAATGAAAATCTATGAGCTCTTGAATATGATGATGTTGAAAGGGGAAAAAGGAGAGATTGTGAAACTTGTTTGATTTTGGTTGTTTCTTTCCACGTGCATTGATTAATTGGTTCTATTACTGTCTCTTAATTGTGTACTGTTTGATTGTACTTGAGATAAATTTTGTTTATACATACTAGTAATATTCCACAGTACTAACGTCCCTTTTACCGGGGGCGCTACATCTTTTATATGGATGTAGGTGGGTCCATAGCAGGTTGCTCAGCTCATCGTTAGTGGTGCTTTCTCCTCATCCTTTTTCAGTTGTACTGGTGAGCCCCACTTCCTCTCGGGGCCATGTGTAGTTCATGCCATCTCCTTTTGGGTATATTATGTATTTTAAGGTATAGCCGGGGCTTTGTTTGCGGAAAGTATTGTATAAACTCCTAGTACTCTTAGAGGCTCCGTAGACACTATGTGGGTGTATACATATATTTTGGGCAGTGGTTGTATTTGCTCGTAATTTTGGTACGTATTGGGAAGTGTTGTATCTATTATGTATGTTTCGGGAAAAATCTAGCATATTAATGTAAAATGAGAAAAATGTTCGATTTATTGGGTTAATCACACACTTTTAATCTTATCTCACTGTTTCACATAAATAATGGATGATATAAACACGGGGAAGCACATTGGTAGGAAAGGTAAATCAGGATCGCTCGACTAGGGTCACCCGATTGAGTGCCGGTCGCGTCCCTCGATTTTGGGGCGTGACAAAAATATTGTAAGAATCAAAAGGCATGGTACTAAAAGAAGTCAGAATCAATCAGTGTGAGAAATTAAGACACGGTTACCTTAAGTCAAGGGATTTTAAACTCAAATGGTAAAACACATAGCATATAAGGTAAATAGAAGTCAGTACGAGACTAAGTAAAGAAAGAATCATAGTTCATTAAGTATAGGGTAAACAATTAGGGCTAAGTTCAAAACATTCCAATTAAGGAAATAGACAATAAGAATAAAGCACCACAGGCGAATCAATTAATTCTGAATAGAAATTAAGGGTTTAAAGGAAAGTTTATCAAGCAAAACCCCAAAGTATGGAATCCAGAATAAATCAAAGAAGAGTCACATTTCTATATTCATCATATAAATAGACAAGAATAACCAGTCATAGCAAGTGTGCAGGTTAAACAAAACTGATAGAATGAGGCAAGTTTGAACAATCAAAATGGACATAAGCACATAGAGGTGATATAAGTTAGGCTATGAAAACTCAGTAGAACATATTTGAAGCAGATAATCACATCAACTTAAACAAGAAACGAGCAGTCATGCTAATACACAGAATCACACGAAGAAATTTAGAAAAATTAGGGTTGTTAACATAAGTGAGATAAAAAGATAGTAAGATCATAGAATCAGTCATGATACGCAAAGAACAGACTTAAATGCAAAGAGAAACTTGGTTTTAAACAAGCATAAAAGAGTTATGAGAAACCCTTGTTTTATAAAGGGAAGTTAAACCTTTTAAAACTAACGATTCCTTAAAGTTCGAGTCAAGAACAATGTAAAACATAAAGATACATGCTTGAATCGTTCAAAAACACCATAGATCTGAGATGTTTAGGCAAAAATTAGGGTTTCATAAGAGAATCAGAGATAACCGAAAAACTTGCCGTGAAACTCAAGGGTCGTAATGGATATGGCATGGCCGTGTCAAAACCCCAAAGGAGGGGCCGGGAACAACCAAAGCAAGATCTCCAGGTGCAAGTCAGCATAGCCCAGGCCCTCGAGGGCTTCGGAGATAGGACGAGCTAGATGAAGGAGACTCATGGAGGCTTGTAGTCGAAAGGACAGTGGTCGGAGATGGCCGGAGGAGGGAGGTGGATTTCCATAGGAGACGAAGAGACAGAAGTCTCTAGAGACTAGAGAGAGAGAGACGAGAGTTAGAGAGATTAGTGGTAGTTGAAGAGTGAGGGGTCGGTTGGGAGGTTGGTTCGAATTAAATTAGGGGTTGGGTCGGATTAATTAAAGACTAGGTTGGGTATTTTAATTGGGTTAAGGGGTTGGGTGTTGGATTGAAATTGAAATAGGTTAAGAGTGGCTAGATTTTAAGTACCCCTTAAACTAAGATAATTGATTGATAAAAATAGCCAATAATTATATAAAAAATGAAATTCAGTTAAAATAGGTAAAATCACAGTAATTAACTAATATTAGATGTAAAAATGCATAAATTTCGAATTGAAATAGTGCAAAAATACCAATTGGGACATAAATGTAAAATTATTGTAATTGAAATTAAATGAGACCCAGTTGACTAATTTGTGAAATAATTGAATTCTAATGGACAAAAGGTGATTAAAAATAGCATACTGAGGTGGGAAACATTTTGAAATTATTTATAACATAATTTATGGATAATTATTTAAATATGAAATATTAGATAAACATGAAGATAATTTAATAAAAATATAGAGAAATAGGGAAAAAATACTCCTTATTACAAAGAGTGATTTTGAAATCATATATGAAAATTTGAAAATAATTTGAGGAAAAATTAGGTATCAACAACAAGTAACAGAGAAGAAAAGAGAGTTTTGAATGTAAGTGTGTGTTATGAACTTTTGTTCGTTTTTTTTTTTGTGAACCAGTGTCCATTTCGTCTTTTTAGAAGTGAGAATACAGGAGAGTATATATAATAGTCGAGGGCAAAGTAAAATAATATAAAGGAAATCAATCACCAACAATTAAGGAAGCCACAAAATCAGTCAGGCAAAAAATCAGCATAGTCTTCCCCTAATTAAGGGTAATTAACCAAAGATAGGGACATGAAATATTCAAGGAAAGAGGTTCAAATCAGACATAAGTAAAGAGTAAATAATCGGGAGTCTAGTTAAGGAAATAATCACATAAGGAATCAGTAAGTATTACAGGAGATTAAATAAGGCAAGAAGACTAATTAAGGTCATAAACAAGGAAATAATCAGGAATTATGCATAGAGCGAATCAGTCAATCAAAATTTCAAAGTAATACTGATTTATGGGAAGGAAAATATCGAATTCCACAATTAGAATAATAGGATAAATAAAACTTCATAAACACATAGAAATTAGCAGAAAATTGACTCAGAAACCTAATAGAGATGAGCGAGGGAAAAAATCACAAGGCACTGAATTATACTAATGGAATACCATGTAAGTTAAAACACATAATGAAACAATGCAACGGGTAACATGGAAAAACTCAGAATCGAAGCAAAACATCAGAAAATTAGGGTTTTCACATAAATCGGCTAGGGTTTAGGCCACCTTAGCATAAGTTAATCTAGAACACATAGATATAATCGAATAAGCATTAAAAAATCAGAAACCCTTTGAGAAGATGACCTATAGTAAACCATAGTTTAGGAAAAACGTGAAATCAATTGGAACCAGAAAACATTCAAGGAAAACATGTGAGATATGTTCGATTCATCTCAGATTTGTACAGACCTGAGATAAAAATTAGGATTTTAGAAAGCACAGCAGAGATGAGAACATAGGCTTGGAAAATCATAGATTGTAACAAAAATAAGGGAAATTCTTACTCAAGGTCGAGCAAACAGCCTGAAACAGGCGAGGAATCAAAGGTGTAAGCCAGAACCGCCTAGGCCCCTTGAGATCCTCTCAAGGATCTAAGATATGGATAAATCATAGCAAATAGGAGGTCGGTAGAGTCCGTAGGTAATGAAGAACCACCATGTAACAGTAGTACAAACTGGTGACGGCGGGGAAATTAGGATTTTCGCTAGAGAGCGTTTGAGAGAGAAAGGGGAAGGGTGATGGGGGGGGGGGGGGGGATAAAATAATCAGGGTTAGGTGGGGACAGGTATTGTAGGAAAATCCTGGACCGTTAATCAAAAATGATAAACGGCCGAAATTTGCTAAGCATTTGGGTCGGGCAGGTAAAAATTTGGGCATAAGGTTTTTGGGCTGATTTATAAGGGGTATTGGGCTTGTTTTATAAGGAATTGGTCTGGTTAGTTTTAGGATAAAATTGAAATAAAAAGGTTGTGTGTTAAATACCCAAAGTAATTGAATAAAAAATTAATTTGTAAAATAATTAACTAATTACAATAGTGATTTTATGCATAGAAATGTTTTAAAAGTAATTATTTAGTATTTAAAAATATAATGGACTAATTTATGGTAAAAATAACACAAAAATTATATGCATGGGCTAGAATTGCAAAGTTATTGCAATTATAGCCAAAAAGGAACCAATTTGGCTATTTATGGGATGATTTGGACTCAATAGGACCATAATTGTAATATTAAATCAAGATAGGTTTTTGAAATCATTTGTGATGAAATTTTATAATTGTTTATTAAAAATAAAATACTTGGCAAATTAATGAAAAATATGAAATTATGGAAAAATACCAATTGACGCCAATGCATGATTTTGAAGGCATATATGCAGTTAATTGGGTATCAACACAAGCTCCAGTGCAGACACAGTGCATCAATCAACTTTATGGGGAATGCTCTTTACCTAACTTGCTTACATCATCCAAGTGATGTCACAAATGAGATATTAATGTCAAGCAAAGGAAAAACAAATCACTTGCACATTTAAGAACTCATCAAGAATTCTATCAAGTTTGTGTGAGTCTTGAAAGTGATTCTCAAGGTCATCAAGAACGAAGAACAACATAACCAAGGACCAGATCCAAAGATTGAAGATATCTTAAGTCCTTAGTTTTGTTGACTCTTTGTTATTTGTTCTTCATTTGTATCGTCTACCCAGCTTACTTAGAAGCATTTTTGTAGAAGATCTTTTGTAAATCATAAACCCTTGTGTTTGCGTCTTGGCTAGAGTTAGTCGAGCTGTAAATTATTTATAATAGAGTTATTACAAAGTGGCTTGTTATAGAGTATTACAACTTAGTGAGGGATTAAGATGTTAATTTCTACGTTATAATAGGTTGTAATCTAAAGTTGCTCAGTAGTGAAGATGAAATCCAACAAGGGTAGGTCATGATTTTTGATCCCCTGAGCTGGGAGTTTTCCACGTAAAAAGTGCTCTGTATTATTTACATTCTATTGTGTGAGTATAATTTGTGGAAACTAATAGAGAACATGGTCTCTATATAGTTGGTGGATCCTTATATTCTATCAGTCTCGCTGAGTAGTATTACTTGTTTGAATTCTCATAGTGTAGAAGCTTCCGATTTGCTTTGGTTTGAAGTTTAAGTATTGTGAAGGGTTTTTGTGATTTGAATTGTGAAATTTCTTTCCTTACTGAGTAATTAATATTGATATGGTGTGATCGGGTTGCGCGTCGTAACAAGTGGGATAAGGGTGATATATTAAGGAGGAATAAGGGTGAATTGAGATTGTGCGGTGGGATCAGGTTGCACACTGCAACAGGTGTAATAAGGGTTGATTGTACTGGAATAAGGGTGAATTGTGATATTGATTATTGTGATATGGTGGGATCGGTTTGCACGCCGCAACACTTTTATTTATATTCTGTTGTTCATGTTATTAAGAGGAAATAAGGGGGAATGTGACATGTACGATGGGATCGGGTTGCGCGCCGCAACAACTTATATATTTATGCTTTCCCTACCTGTGCTAGTTGTACGGTAGTCTTAAATTGCACTTAAGAATTGGCAGTATATGAACACTGACAAAATACTTTTGAGAGTTGTAATTACTTAATGCAAGTTACTGCTTACTTTATTTAGTTTTCCTTTCTGCTTTTATTATATATTGTATGAAGATTATGTTGTGAGTGACCCGACGTAGCATTGTCACTCCTTCATTGAGGTTAGGCTCGTCACTTACCAGTAAATGTGGTCGGTTGTACTTACACTGCACTTTGCATTTCATGTTCAGATTTTCGAGCTAGTCCAAGTTGATCCAGAGGTTGGTTATACGATTCACTTGCTAGGAGACTCAAGGTAGAACTATCGGTGTCCGCAGGCCCTGGCGTCCCCTTCCATACATCATACTTTACTATTTTCTTTATTTCGTAGACAATTATATTTCTTTCGGACAAATACTTGTAGCAAAATCTTATATTGTTCGTGAATTCTGACTCCGGATTCTGGGTAGTAGTACATATTCAAGAATATTATATGTAATTCCGCATTCATTTCGACTTGTTATAGATTGCTTGTTGTTAATCACTAAAATGTAAAAGAATTGGTTATTAAACCTCTAACGTTGGCTTGCCTAGAAAGTGTAATGTTAGGCGCCATCACGATCCCAACAGTGAGAATTCCAGGTCGTGACAAGTTTGTATCATAGAACTAGGTTGCCCAGGTCTCACAGTTCATGAACGAACTTAGTGGAGTCTGGGGTATCGGTACGGAGACGTCTGCACTTACCTACCAGAGGCTATAAAGTTTAGGAACAAATTTCACTTGTATTCTTCTTTGTCGTGTGATTTGTTTTGTCAACACTGATTGAACTTTTCTACTCTTATTCTCTCGCAGATGGCGAGAACACGTATTGCTTCTTCAGCTGAGCAGGAGCCAAGGCCTCCAATGGCAGCTCCTACGATGGGCAGAGGTTGAGGCCGAGGCCGTGCCAGAGGCCGAGGTAGGGGCAGGGCTCAGCCCAGAGCCCGAGAAGCAGCCCCAGCAGTGGAGCCTCAGTAGAGTTTGATGAGGAGGTTCCAGCCCAGACTATTCTTTCCGGACCAGCTCAGGTCCCGGAGGGGTTCATTGCACCCTAGTGCTTCAGGATGCTTTGGTCCATTTGGTGGGCCTTATGTAGTGTATGGTCCGAACTGGCGCATTTCTCATGGCATAAGCCATCTCCCAGTCTAGAGGAGGAGCCCAGACTCCTGCTACTCACACTTTGAAATAGATGGCTCCCCAGTATCAGACTCCGGCAGCTCATCCAGTCGTGGTAGTTTAGACGGTTGTTGCAGCACAGACCGAAGATGGGTCAGCTAAGTCTTCTGAGGATTTGTTGATATTGGAAATTTTTACTAAGCTCTTCCCAATTCACTTCAATGGTGCTACTTCAGAGGATTCCCAATAGTATCTTGATAGCTGCCACGAGGTGCTTCCGAACATGGGTATATTGGAGACCGATGGGGTCGACTTTGCTGCATTTCAGATGACTGGTTCCACCAAGAAATGGTGGAGATATTATTTGTTGACCGGACCAGCTGGGTTGATTGCTCTTACTTGGGACCAGTTCACTCATATATTCCTAGAGAAGCTTCTACCTATCACCTTGTGAGAGGAGAAACATCGTAAGTTCAACCGTCTCCAGCAGGGCAGTGTGACTGTTACTTAATACAAGACCCATTTTGTGGATTTGGCCCGTCATTAACTTCTTCGGCTTCTTACCGAGAGAGAGAGAGAGAGAGAGAGGGTGAGGAGTTTTATTGAGGGACTTTCTCAGCCTACTAGATTGCAGATGGCTAAGGAGACTAGGACTGAGATTTCTTTTCAGGCGGCTGCCAATGTCGCCAGACGAGTCGAGATGGTCCTTGGATAGGGAGTTCAGGGGTCTAACAAGAGACTTGGTCATTCTGGTGGGTTCAGTTGTGCCTCATCTGAACGCTGGGGTACTTCTGGTAGAGGCCATCTTCCCAGGCCGCTACACTCAACGCTTCAAGCATCACATAATGTTTCAGGGAGTCGTGGTCCTTATGTGCCTCCTTCTGGATAGCCAGCCTATCGTGCACCTCCAGCTCCTATCAGTGTACCTCCTATTCAAAGTTCTTACCGTGGTCATCCAGCCTATTCGGGTTAGTCTCATCTTCCACCGCCGTAGTACCAAGATGGATGTTTCGAGTGTGATGGCTATGGGCATATAAGGAGGATTTGTCTGAGATAATTGAGCGCTCCGCCACATCATCAGAGTTCTCGTTCCATTTCCATCACCAGCCAGAGGCAAGGGTCAAGAAGCCCGAGGTATGGGCCAGATTATTAGAGGTAGAGATCAGGCCTTTAGAGTTGGAGGTCATCCATCTAGAGGCCGTCCCAGGGACATAGTTCAGGGTGGTGGGGCTTGGCTACGGTGTTATGTTTTTCCAACCAGGCTTGAGGCCGAGTCATATGATATTGTTATTACAGGTACTATTTCAGTTTTGAGTAGAGATGCTTCAGTTTTATTTGATCCAGGATCTATTTACTCCTATGTGTCATCTTATTTTGCTTCATATTTTGTTGTGCCTCGTGATTCTTTGAGTGCCCCTATATATGTGTCCACATTTGTGGAGGCTAGTATGGTAGATCGTGTTTATCATTCGTGTGTGGTCACTATTGGAAGTCTTGAGACTATTGTAGATCTTCTACTCCTCGATGTAGTTGATTTTGATGTTATATTGGGTATGGATTGGGTTTCACCTTATCATAGTAGTGTTTGACAATATGAAACAGAAAAGCATAAATACTGGATGGATGTTCTCGAGCACACCTGCAACATTGACGGGGAAGGTAAAAGCATTTGGCCTGATAAACCTCCAAGAAATAGGTACCTAATATTGTTCATCAATTTTTTTATTTTTTATTTTCTTATATTTTGATTTCACCTTATGTATTATATCTTCGTAATTATTAAGTTTTAAATACGGAAGAACTTATTGGGAATTATATATTTTTATTTAGCAACTTCTAGATGAGTTTTACATTATGTAATTTACAACCAATAGTGTCAACAGAAATGTTTCAAGACATGATAGAAATAATCGGGATTTTAAGACATTTTATCAGTCGGCAAAAAATAACAAAAGTATTGGAAATAAATTCTCCATCTTCACATGGGTAAGGTATGTGTAGACACTACCCTCCTCAGAACCCACTATGTGGGATTACACCGGATATGTTGTTGCTTTCCATAAATAATGACAACAACTGGTCAAAAATACAGAAATATAAACTAATTATGAATAACATATGTATATTATCCATTAATATACAAAAAAATCAGATTTTTTGGCTATTATTTTGGGGACAGCTATACTATGTAAAAACTATTCGAAGAATAAAAGGACATTTCTTCAAATTGTTTTCTTCACCTGTCATTTCATGTGTGTAAAATATCAGAATGAAATTTCAGGGAGGTTATTGGTTTATATTCTACTGAATTGAGAAAGCTGAGCAAGATTATGTTGGGTCATGTCACGACCCAAAATCCCTAAGGTCGTGATCGCGCCGAACATCAATGTCAGGCAAGCCAAATCATTAATCAATTGAAATAACTTTCCGGTTTCAACATTTATGAAAACATTTCCTTTCACTTTATTACATATTAACCAAATAAAAATCTGTTAATTAAAAATAGTGGTTTGAATACTACACTTTAACAAATATAACCCAACACATCCCATAACCCTGTGTCACAAGTACATAAGCAATTTCTAATAATTATACAATCATTACAAAGCAGTTCGAAAATACAACTGGATAAGGAAATTTAAAAATTGAATAAATACAGTAAGAGGGAGACTCTGTCAGCTGCGGATCGCCTCCGGATGATGCAGCTCGCCTAAGTCTTTGAATCCTCCACATTGCTATGAAAGTATCTGTGCAATAAAATGCACATCAAGAGTAGCATGAGCACGAAAACAACGTGTACTCAGTAAGTCGCCCGCCTAACCTCAGAGAGGTAGTGACGAAAGGTAAAATTAGATACTTGCTAAAGGTCAATTTAGAATATTTAAGAGTAACACTAAGCATGATTATCATAGGCAATTTATTAAATTAAAAATAAATATTTTCAAATTCGTTCACGTTTAACACTTTATATCTTCGTCGTATTAATAACAATTAATCAACATGGGCGAGTTAATCAAATAACAATAAATCGGCGGGAAGGAACAACTTCTTCCAAAAATCATTTTAATAACTTTAAATCTCTGTCATTTCAATCGACAACTCAATATTTCAGGCCAGTAATTAGGCAAAATCATAGCAACTACACAGTAAATATCATGCGCAAGCAATGCCGAGGGTCGACAGTCCGAAACAATATAAATGTAAATTGTGCATTGCCGAGTGTCGAACGGCCCCAACCATAGATGCATCTATCAGCCCCGCTCGCGAATCAATCATGCGACGCGGTTATACATAAAATACTAAGGCTAGCCTGCTCGTGAATCATACCTGCGACTCAGGTGCTCATCTGAATATACACAAATACAGGGTCATCCTGCTCGCGAATCATGTATGCGACTCAGGCACCAGAAGTAACACATGTCCACACAATAAGTCCCCGTTTTATCAAGACAGTCGTTTTCTCAGGAAAGTGGTAAAATTCTTTTTAAAGGGACATGAAATATAGCTCTTAAATATTTATTTTGAAACTCATTTGCCAAGTTTAATGATATTTCTGTAATACAACCCTATAAGGTACACAATTATCCATAGAGGAATCAACTCTCTTTTTAGATGATTAAAATAAAAAACTCTAGTCTTCTTCAGATATTCAATTACCATTTCAACTATATTAGCAGTTTAATATTACAGGCAGGATTACAGGTACAACACATAAGGCATACTAGTGAGTCTTAGACTACCAGGACATGGCATAATAGTAGCTATGCACTGACTCCCGTCACCTCGTGCGTACGTAAACCCCGAATATAAAAGCATATACTTAATTAATTCACGTAGGCGGACTATTCCCCCTCACAAATTTAGAAAGGAGACTTACCTCGCTCAGAAATTCCAATACTGGCTTCCAAGCCCTTCCGACGACTCCAACGGACGCACAACGCTCCGAAACTACCACATAACAGAAAAGCTATGAAAATTCATCCTAATACTCACAAGAAATTCAAATTATATACTTTCCCAACCCTCTTAGTGAAATGACAAAATTGCCCTCAGGCCCACGTGCCCGGAATCTGAAATTTCTCGAAGATATTTTCTACCCATAGCCTTCTAACTCAAATATATAATTTACTCAAATATTCATGCTTAATTCGTGGCTAAAAATCAAAATTTCCATTTTTTAGGTTTCTTCAATATTTCCCAAATTCCTACCAATTTCCATACCTAATTCATGCATATAATCTTGTATTTAACTTAGAGGCATGAAGGATTTACTTACCTTGAGATTGCATGAAGGAATCCTCTCTTTGAAGCCTCCCAGAATCGCCTACGTCCATGAAGAAATGAAGACCAATGAACCCAAATCCTTGTTTTAAACATTCTGCCCAGGAAGATTTCCGCACTTGCAGTCCTACCTCCGCACCTGCGCTCCCGCAGGTGCGACCAAATCTCCCGCAACTGTGGTTTCCTCAACTAGCCCAAAATTGCACATGCACCCCATTGTCCACACCTGCAGCTTCACAGGTGTAGAAATTCCATCGCACCTGCGATCCCAGCCAAGCCTGCCCACTCTCGCACTTGCGGCCAAGACCTCGCAGGTGTGGATCACACCAGATGACAGCAATTCCAGCCTTCTTCAAACTCTCAACTTGATCTGTTAACCACCCGGAATCCACCCAAGGCCCCTGGGACCCCGTCCAATTATACCAACCTATTCCTAAACATAATGCGGACTTGCTCGAGGCCTCAAATCACATCAAACAACATCGAAAGCACGAATCGCACACAAATCCCAACTTATGAACATAAAATTTCCAACTTCTACATCCGATGCCGAAACCTATCAAATCACGTATAACTGACTCCAAATTTTACACACAAGTTATATTCGACATTATGGACCTGCTCCAACTTCCGGAATCGCATTCCGACCTCGATATCAAAACTTTCACTTCTGGTCGGATTTCTCAAGAACCTTCAAATTCTATCTTTAGCCAAATGACATCAAAATGACCTACGGGCATCTAAATTCACTTCCGAACGCGCTCTCAACTCCAGAATCACCATACGAAGCTATTTCCAGACTTGGAATCCAAAATGGACATCAATAACTCTGAAATGCACTTCAAGCTCAAATTTATGAAATTCCTCAAAAATGCTGACTTCCACAATATGCATCGACACGCTCCCGGGTTATCCAAAACTCGATCCGGACATATGCCCAAGTCTGAAATCATCGTACGAACCTGCTGGAAGATTCAAATCCTGATTTGGAGGCCGTTTACTCAAAATTTCAATCTTAGCCCATTTCTCCAACTTAAGGCTTCTAAAATGAGAATTTTCTTTCCAAATCAACTCTAAACTTTCCGAAATTCAATTCCTACCACACCTACAAGTCATGATACCTGAAATGGAGATGCTCATGACTCTAAACTGCTGAACGACGCACTAGATCTCAAAACGACCGGTCGGGCCGTTACATTCTCCCCTACTTAAACAGACGTTCGTCCTCGAACATGATAAGAAATGCTCTAGAGTTACCTGAAATGACTATTTAACATTTCAAGCACCTGGCCGTGCTACCACAACCCAGTTGAGTACATTAGCTTGATCAAATCTGAAGATTCTTCTATTATCCATGTAATAATCTCAGAACCTAGTTCCAACACTTGAAATTTTGTCAGCCAGGCCTAGTTCCAATATATAAACACCGCATCGACTACCACATAACATACCATAACATGACTGCATACCTTTGCTGAATTAGCACCATGCACCACATAACACATCATCTGACTACAATGACTCTCCCTGAACCTTAACAGCCAAAATTTCACGAATATGGTGCTCCTGATGCACCTCATAACAAATATACAAACATCCTTTCATAATGCTGACGATACCACCACAACGGAGGAAATGTGAATAAATTCATACCGAACTACAGAGTTAACAAATCCTTGAATACCTCATCGTGACTAGAATCACCACTTCGTTATGAACCTGAATAATGGCATTTGTTCTTTAATATACACTTCACATAACCTTATCGCACTGATCCCTGATCTGATAATCCTGTCTCACCCAGTATGAACTACTCAGACAAAAAACCACCCCAACATGACCAACAACCTCACATGATACCACATTGTGCTAATAGGCCATAAATCGAACACGATAAATAATAAATGACACAAGAAGGGACTATTCAACTCACGCAACTAATATGAACTTTTCTCAAAAAATAGGAAGTAAAACACAAGAAAAATAAATACATATTAACCCTTCTCATCGTCACACTATTGTGGCATGCAACCCGATCCAAATAACATACTCGTGGCGGCGTGCCACCCGATCCCATCATAAAACTCACACAAGGAAATATACACGGAGCTGAATAGCTCACTGTTAAATAATTACTAAATATCGATCATAAGCACACTAAGTGCATAATGCCATAGTGGGTAGACTCATAAAGCCATATTCTTACAAAACTCAAGCACAACTGAGGTGTGATATATATATATATATATATATATATATATATATACATATCTAGATCTCAAGAGTCATCCTGCTCACATAACATCATCACTACGCGGGACCTCAACACATAAGAAATTATCAAGCCGTTTCACAAATCACACAGCACAGACATAAGACCACATGAATTTGACGAAGACGTAACAATCACCTGATATCCTAACACGCCTCCTTGAGGAGCGCTATGCTGAAATGAACATGCCTGGCTCATACGAAACCCATAGTCATATTTAAATCTACCCACAAACACTAAGTCTACCTTGCTCGCACCAAACTAAGCTAATAGCTTTTCCTAGGTACATATTAACTCACTTTCTCTCGTAATACGCGAGAACAACCATCATAGCTGGGACAAACACCCCATAATCCACCACTGGCCATACTATGCTTTAAGGCAAACCAAGAACCCATAACAAGGGTACAAAGCTTCCTTAACGGAATATTAACCTCATGTGACACTGAAGATAAAACCAGCTTACTCTGAACTTTCAAATCACTTTTTCTTGCTCTTCCGAGCTCATGACATCCTTATAAACACTGAATCACAATCTCGATTCCTACTCCCAGTTACATACTGCTTACCGTACCTAACATGCCAATATGAGGTAGCGCAAGAATTTCAATCATAACTTCTGAACCATCATTAGGGTGAGCACTTTATCATATAGAACCTTTTACTTTACTCAATTCAGGAGTACCATCTCAACACACGAGTGAATTCCCACAATCACCCAACATGCAAATCCTTAAGTAGTCTATACCACTATAATCCTTCCAGGGTCCGCCAATACATGACAGGCCATAGCACTCAAATGCTCCCTCATGGAATCCATTACGACGGCCAACAAGCCCCACACACACCGGCACAAACTACATGCATAACCTAATCACACTGGAGGAACTGATCACTGTCGTAAATGTGCCATTTCAACAATGGCTAATTATCTTCAATTGCATCAGAAATAATAACAACTTCCTCCAACTCATAGAAACCTCAACTCTCATTCATCCCAAGTGACCCTGATTCACGAGACTATGCTGCCTAAATCGCGCAACCCGTCTCATACCCTCCTGATAATCTTTCTTCAATCCGGAGTTTATTTCTCTCACTTCTCCAATACAATCCTGCATGCTGAAACATATCATAGAACATTCCAACCATCCTCTTTTTTCTCTGGAAATTACAATGCAAAAGCTCGATTCCCGATCATACTGCTGCCTGAAACCCCTTTCAATGAAACATGTGACTGAGTCACTATCCTTATAACTCGCCCATGCCTTAAGCATAGATTCGGAATCTTCCCCAAAACCTAACATTGGCCCGACAGGGCCAACTTTTGCACACATTCATCAAATCACGCACAATCACAATTTTACTCCTTTCCCTTAGCTGAAATAACTTGCCAACACGCTGACAATCAGCAACCCTATGAGAAGACAACCCTACAACCCAAGTGCAGATTGTGGGACTCCCCTACTTAGCCTGAAGCTACTCTTTGCACCACTCTAGACCCTGCCGACATCCTTTCTCCTTTGATAACACGATATTGCTCGACCAATCCATCCAATCTTCCAAATTCTATTGCTAGCACTCCCTAAATACTCAAACTCTCTCTAGCATCAATCACACACTCTGCCTCCTACCGAATAGCCACCAGAATCCCCCACCAAGACCTGCCTACCCCGCCATCGCTAACCTATTCACAAAAGATAACCCACATGCAGAAATCACCCGCGGACACCTTCCAATGATGATGAAAAGCACGCTCTCTGCGACTTCAATACCATATCCTTCGCCCTGCTTCATTTACCAACTTTACTAGTCCGTCTGATCTTCATGGACATCCATTAGATGCGCGACAATATCTTCAAATTCCAAGATATGTTGTCGCTCCCCAAATTTGCAACTGCTCGACTTCTGCTTCTTACACTTGGCCTCCTGAAAATGGAACCACCGCTTAGCCTCACTTCAGGATCATTCTCTGTAGTTCTCAAACCAGCAGATCACCACGACTTCAAGCTCTCCGAAGATTATCTCTCACTAGCTTCCTTCATTATCAACACGTATCTGGTACTGAACCACCACACCTCACGATCTCTGCTAACCGCATTCTTCAATACTTTTTCTCGATACTCCGACCCCGTGCAACCGAAGAAACCATAGCTCTGCCAAACCTAACGCATTCCATTCGATCAACGATGAAGACTACACGTCACAGGTGCATATCCCACCTCACTTGAAACCACCAAGTCTTAATACTTTATCAACCCCAACCGAGCCATTCATAACCCAAATGCCTTTCCTCTGCCAGGACAAAAATATCGAAATCAAACTCTGAGAAGACCTCCCTTCAAACCATTCATCACCCCCAACATTCGGGCAAACATTCTATCATCATACCGACATCGCGTGACAAACAATCGCAAGCATCATCACTACCTGAGCTAAGGGTGGCATGTGGGTCGGGCCCGACCCGAGATCGACCCGGGCCCGCGGGCTATACGGGCTAGCGGGCTAACCGGGTCGGCCCGTGGGGGGTCCGGGCCTGGGGGCTTTTGGCCCGTGGGGGGCCGGTTCTAAGTGTTGGACCTGTGAGCCCGGGCCCGTTTAGCCCGGGCCCGGCAGGCGGGCCTGGGCCGGGCCAAGCCGGCCAAAAATTAAAAATTCAAAAAAAATAAAAAAAATAAAAAATGGCCAACGGCCAGATTTTTAAAATCTAGCCGTTGGAGCCTCAAAAGAGCCGTTTTGCATGTCCAAAAATTAGCCATTTGGCCCCCAAACTTTATTTTAACCCCAAATTTTTTATAACTACACTTTTTCCCTTTTATCAATTATAAATACCCCCTCATTCTTTCATTTTTACTCACAAAATTATCAATCTCTCTCTAATTTTCTTCTACTATTGCTTACTTTATTATTGCAAATTGTGAAAAATTGTGAAGTTGGTGAATTGAAGTCTTCAAGTCTTCAACATTATACAATTTTCAAGAAGTTGTTCGTCAATTCGGAAAACTAGTTCCAACTCCTAAGTTTTAATATTATAGTTTTGTTTGTTTTAGTTTGTATAATTATAATTAATATGGCCTTTTCTTTGAAAAAAATGTTTAGTGATAAGGGAAAATCTAAAGTCAGTGAATCTAGTGGCCAAGCTACTACTCCTCCCCCGGCTCCGCGACGTAGATCTGTTACCCGTCCTCCCCCACCTATTATTCTTGATAGTGATAACCCTTGTTTTCAATTTATTGATAGTCAGTTTATACACGATTTTACACCAGGTTAATAATTAAATGATGAATATATGAATGCTCTTTATGGTAATCCAACTATCTATGAAAATGATGAGGAAAAT
>ML304354.1:152394-176113 GCA_005239505.1 Nicotiana paniculata
ATAAAATTTATAAGGCATTTCCTGGAATATTTGTGTTTACACTTGAATTACAATACATATCTAATAGTTATATAATATAATTTACAATAAATTATTTTAGATAATATAATATAATTACATAAAAAAAAATTTGTAACTCTAGAATAACACTTATATAATACACTTATACAAGATTTATAAGAAATTGCCTTACGTAAAAAAAAAAAAAAATAGCCCCGACTCGTTTAGGCCCGCGGGCCCGGCCCGCTTAGCCCGGGCCCATGTGGGCTTAGGCCCGTAGTGGGCAGGTTCCACACATATAGCCCGTTTGGCCCGGGACCATTTAGCCCGGGCCCGCATAACCCAGGCTCGCATAGCCCGAACCCGCTTAGCCCGGTCTGTTTGGCCCGGGCCCGGCCCGTCAGCCACCCTTAATCTGAGCATAGCCTTAAGGTTCCCAGAAACACAACTACTGAGCTGAAACAACATATTATCCTTCTGCAGGGTCATAACAACATCCCCCCACAAATTACACATGGAAACATCTCAAATTACATCCGTACCACCATTTCAATTCCTGATTCATAACAAGCACTTTGCGACGCATAAGATTGAGTATGAATGAACACAGGCATACCCTCAAAGGAATCAAATCGCACGATGAGGAATCAAGAAGGGAAGTACTCCAACAGCCCTATAGTTTCTCGAAGATAAGTACATACCTCTCTGTACCGATCCGCAAGACTCTACTAGACTTGCTCATGATTCGTGACACCTACGGGAACCTTGCGCTCTGATACCATGTTGTCACGACCCAAAATCCCTAAGGTTGTGATGGCGCCGGACATCAATGTCAGATAAGCCAAATCATTAATCAATTGGAATAGCTTTCCGATTTTCAAATTTATGAAAACATTTCCTTTCACTTTATTACATATTAACCAAATAAAAATTTTTTAATTAAAAATAGTGGTTTGAATACTACACTTTAACAAATATAACCCAACACATCCCAGAACCCGGTCTCACAAGTACATGAGCAATTTCTAAGAATTTATATAATCATTACAAAGTCTGTCCGAAAATACAACTGGACAATGAAATTTTAAAATGGAATAAATACAGTAAGAGGGAGACTTTGTCAGCTGCGGATCGCCTCCGGATGATGCGCCTCGCCTAATTCTTCGAATCCTCCACATTGCTATGAAAGTACCTGTGCAATAAAATACACTTCAAGATTAGCATGAGTACTAAAACAACGTGTACTCAGTAAGTCGCTCGCCTAACCTCAGAGAGGTAGTGACGAGAGGTCAAATTAGACACTTACTAAAGGTCAATTCAGAATATTTAAGAGTGATACTAAGTATGATTATCATTAGCAATTTATTAAAATCGGGAATAAATTTTTTCAAATCCGTTCACATTTAACACTTTATATCTTCGTCGTATTAATAACAATTAATCTACATAGGTGATTTAATCAAATAACAATAAATCGACGGGAAGGAACAACTTCTTCCAAAAATCTTTTTAATAACTTTAAATCTCTGTCATTTCAATTGACAACTTAATATTCCAGGCCAGTAATCAGGTAAAATTATAACAACTACATAGCAAATATCATGCGCAAGAAATGCCGAGGGTCGACACTCCGAACCAACATAAATGTAAATTGTGCACTGCCGAGGGTCGAACGGCCCGAACCATAGATGCATCTATCTTCCCCGCTCGCGAATCAATCATGCGACGCGGTTATACATATAATACTAAGGCTAGTCTGGTCATGAATCATACCTGCGACTGAGGTGTTCATATGAATATACACAAATACAGGGTCATCCTGCTCGCGAATCATGTATGCGACTCAGGCACCCTGTCGGTCCCAGACGCACATGCAAGTATACGTGGTCGTAGCAAGTAATATAATGTTAAATCGAATGTCAAACCCACAGAGACTTGTGTAAACTACTTGTCGAATCACTCTAATTATTATTTAATCAAGCCAAAACAAAATTCAAGAATGTATTAATTTATACTATGATTCTATGAACTACCTAATTATCAAGTGACAAAAATATTTTTGTGTGTATTCAGTAGAGACAAATATTCCAGGGTTGTGATCAATTCACCACTCGTATTGCATTCTAATTAACTCTCCCTTTCATATAATTCACTCATGGCTGCTAATTAATTGATAATTGCTCTCGTAGCCTTCTCCCGAAGTACTACTCGCCTATTCTCAATAGATTAACGCCTATATTCCTATGAAATTAATCTATTACAACGCACTCAGATTATGATGTTTAATTAAGCACGGTGACTATGTATATTCCTATCCTAACAACAAATCCGCTCCCCTGATGGGTTAAGATCGCGCTCTCTTCAATTTTTCTCTAATCTATATATGGCTTTCCCAAGAATAACATATATAGTATATGAAATCTAACTGTTGGCCATACAATTAAGCAATTAAACGCACAATTGAAGAAACAACCATATACTGAATGAATTATAATCAAGATTAAATTAATGTCGAATAACAATATTCATGGCTAACCACAACCCCAGAAAATGGGTGTTTAGCCACTCATACTAGAATTAAACAATTGTATAAGTTTTGCATAAATGGAAAATACTAGAATAAGATGAAGAAAACTGATAATCCTTTGCTTCCTCTATGATCTTGTGTGTGTTTTCTCTCCAAGAATAGCATCCTACCTTCAAAGTTGTGTTTATTTGGGTCTATTTATATGTTTAGGACAAACCCTAAACGTGTAGGAGACTTCTATTCAAACCGAGATAAACTTAAAACATTCAAAACTCGGAATTGACCGGACCAGGGACCCAGGCCTTAAGCCCCAAACTCCCCCTTATAGCCTGGGCAGGCCTGGCATTTGGGCTCTAACGCCTCAGTAACGCCAGGGTCTGCCTGGCTTTAGGGGCCAAACGCCCGGCTAACGCCAGGTTCTGCTTGGCTTTAGGGGCCAAACGCCCGGCTATGGCCCGGGTCATTCCTTATCGACCCTTAAGCGTATTTTTGACGTTTATGCACCCATTTAGCTCAGCTTTCATCTCCAATTCACCTACACATGAAATAGACTCTATTATGCACATATAACATGTATTTTTTATAAAAAAAGAACACAAAATATAAGGTATATAATGCTTAAAACTATGGATTCTAGCCACGCATCAACACCCCACACTTAGACTCTTGCTCGTCCTCGAGCGATATCCTTCAACACGTACACATTTCATTAACAAGGAGTATTTTACTTTCCAATCACACAAATTACCCCTTAACTATGATCGATACCGGCAATGAAGTATGAACATACACAATTTAACATTCTCTCCCTTCTTTAAACATGCCCAAGTATAAAAATTTAATCATTCACACAAACAACCTAATTGCAACCACCCAACCTCAAGAGTCGACTTGCAACTATTAAGCCCTCTCAATTCACGCACCTACTCAACAAGAAAATTACAATATTACCAATCGTCCATGAGATCATGTGCCCTCACCAACAACACAAGAGTGAATATAACTAGTCCACACATTCAAATATGCTTTTGAACATAATTTAAGGACAACACACAATTGAACAAATTAACTCACTCTCACAAAGAATTCATATGCATCTCGTGGTCGTACCATAAACATGCCCGTAGTGTAGATCTCCACTAATTCAAGTTAGCTAAATCTAGGATCAATTAAGACTTTTAAGGTTGTAATGTAGGCTAAGGGACGTGTAGGATATATTTAGGAATAGTGACTAACCCTCCTAAGCACTTTAATACACTACCTTCACAAATCAACACATATTCTTCTCAACCAATTCCCTTGCCACAATTCATATTCAACATAGCCCTTTTTCAATTAAGCACTTCTATATTTTGACAAGCACAAATTAATAAAAACTTGGAGGTGTGTATCTTTTGTACATACTTTTACTATCATTTTTTTTTCTTCTTTCCTACACACACTCCATACATGAAGATTCAATGGCTAGTGATTCTTGAATATAATTTTTAGTGCACTATCAAGTCTTTCCATGGCTACACTCAAAAGTTAATCCCCATTATCTCACCTTACTTCTTTTAGCGACTAAGTTCCTTAGGAGGAAAAGGTACAAAAATCTCAATTAAAGAACAAAATAGGGGTACGACTTGTAATGTGGGTACCAAAGAAAAGGTCTAAAGGCTAAAAGGGGATAGCAATGGAAAATGTAATTCCTATGTGACAGGCACATCCATGATCAAGCAAGAAAATGTCTTCGTCATCCCCCAGACTAGCATAACCTATAATTTCGCTTCGATTAACACACGGGGCAAGTTCTAGACTACACAAGATAGCATAGAAAATCACTAAACATCACTCACACATTGCACATGAATCAATAACAACGGTTTTATTCAACTCTCAAGTCAAGCAAACACACGAAATTGAGAGAATTAAGCAATATTACACTATGTAGCATACAAGTCAAACAACTGCTCAACACTCAAGTGAATTCCATCTTCCAGAAAGATTTTATGAATGCGAAACGATGGACTGATACCTTTAATATCTGCAATGGTCCACCCAATCGCCTTTTTGTGCTCACGAAGTACCCTAAGCAATTTCTGTTCTTGTGTATTGGTCAGGCTGGATGAGATGATCATGGGCAATGTTTCAGAGTTCCCTAAATAGGCATAGGGTAAATGTGCTAGAAGAGGTTTGAGTTCCAGCTTTGGAGCCTCTTCAATAGATGGCTTAGGAAGGGTTAGAGTAACAGGCTTGTTCAACTCTTCAAATTTTCCTAGCCCGTGGAGGTAACTTCAGGACTATTCAAGAATTTTCTCAATGTCGCCCCTTGTTTCATCCTCACAGTCCTCTGCATCCCCAACCAACACTCGCTTAAGAAGGTCAATAGGATTCATCTAGGGAACCATTGACTCCGATTTGCTTTCCACTACAGAAATCATGGATAGCTCTTCATATTGGACAGGTAACTTGAGTGCCTTATAAAAATTAAACACCTCCACTTGATCACCAACGCGCATTGTCATTTTCCCTTCACACACATCGATGATAGCTCGACCTGTATCTAGGAATGGATGCCCCAAAATAAATGGGACTTCCAAATCAGGCTCATAGTCCAATATAATGAAAGCAGGTGGGAATATGAAGGATCCCACCTTAACCAGCACATCTTCAATTACTCCCTCCGGATGAGCTAGGGAGCGATGAGCCAATTGTAAAATCAATGTTGTTGGGCGTGGTTCACCCAATCCCAACTCCTTAAACACAGATAGTGGCATCAAATTAATACTTGCCCCAAGATCGCACAAAGCTCGCCCGACTGCATGCTTACCAATTGAGATTTGGATAGTAAAACAACCCGGATCTTTTAATTTCTGAGGTATCTTGCTTTGAATTCTTGAGCTGACTTCCTCAGTGAGTGCCACGGTTTCAAACTCAATCACCCTTCATTTATTGGACACAATGTCTTTAATGTATTTAGCGCATTTGGGTACCTCCTGCAGAATGTCTACCAGTGGAATATTGATTTGTACCTGCTTGAAGAGGTCAAGAAACTTTTTGTATGCTGCATTATCTATCACCTTTTGCAACCTTTGAGGGAATGGAGGGGGTGGCCTTGCAACAAATGGTGGGGGTTGCTCAGCACTCGCCTCCTTTGCTGGCTTATCTGATTCTTTTGGGTTGTCTAAAGTTGATTCAATAGTGGTTGGTCTCTCATCAAAAATTACCTGCTTTCTCTTATTGGGCTGGACTTCTTCAAATTGCTTCCCATTCCTAAATGATATAGCATTAATAGGTGCTTTAGGATTGGCTTCAGTGTCACTTGGAAGAGCCCCTGTTGGTCGGGTATTTTGAGAACTGGCGAGTTGCCCCACTTGACGTTTTAAATTTCTCATTGCTACAGTCTGGGCTTGGTGATTAGCCATTATTTTCTAATTGAAAGCAAGTTGGTCATTCATCATTCTCTTCATAATATCCTCAAGGCTTATTGATGGTTCAGCGTGAGGTGGTTTGTACTGCTGTTGAGGTGCTGGATGCCTGTAGTTATTTTGAGTGCTTTGATTTCCACCCCAAGAGAAGTTTGGGTGGTTTATCCAGTTGGGGTTATAGGTGTTTCCATATTGATTTTCTTGTCCCCTATTAGCGTTACCCACAAAGCAGACAGACTCTGAATTAACTGGGCATAACTCACTCGAATGACCCTCTCCACATACTTCACAAAATACCTGAATCCGTTGCACTGGTTGGGCCTGTTGCATTGCTTGTTTCTTGTTAATGATCAGGTTCATCTGATTGACTTGGTTAGTCAATTTGGAAATCTGAGCTGACAATGCTGAAACCACATCTAGTTCAAGAACCCTTGGTGACTTTTGAACCTCATTTCTCCCCATCTCACTTTGCCAGTCTAGATTTCTTTTGGAAATTTTATTTAGTAATGCAAATATTTCATCATAATTCTTCTCCAACACTTGAGCTCCAACTGCTACATCTACCACAATTTTTGTTTGCGGATGGAGTCCTTCAATGAAAGTGTGAACTAACACCTCGTTTGTCTGATTGTGATTAGGGCAGTCTCTGAGTAGCCCCTTGAACCTTTCCCATGATGAATATAAAGATTCACCTGTTTTCTGTCTAAAGGAGACTATCTCAATCCTGATCTTTGCAGTCTTTCCTGAAGGGAAGAACCTTGCCAGAAATTTTCTCGCCAAATCACTCCATGTTGTCATGGAATTGGCTGGTTCTGCCTTTAACCATCGCTTTGCTTCTCCCAACAGAGAGAATGGGAAAAGCATGAGCCTCACATAATCTGGTGTGACCCCGTTAGTGATATAAGTATCACTAGTCTCCAAGAAGTTCAGAATGTGATGTTGTGGATCCTCGTGTGGAAGACCCAAAAACTGCCCGTTTGCATGAAGTAGTTGGATCATGATCTGTTACAGCTCAAAGTGCCCAATGATTCTGGGATTCACGATGCTGGAGGTGTCATTAGCAATACTGAGCATTGCCACCTCCTGAACTGCCATATGTTGTTCCTCTGCCATGTTCACAGGAAATCATATGAAGTCCTGAATATTAGATGTATATATTGCTTCTCGCAATCTCCTGTGAAATGATCTCTCAGGTTCAGGGTCAAAGCCGTCAAGTCTATCCTGGCTTCTGACCCTATGCATTCACATGAAGTTCCTGAGATTAGAGCAAAAACTACGTGACGTTAGACTCAATGAAATAAATAATTAAAGCAAGTAACTAAAAAGTAGTCTATATTCATGTCCCTGGCAACGGCGCAAAAACCTTGTCGGTCCCAGAGGCACACGCAAGTAGGCGTGGTCGTAGAAAGTAATATAATGTTAAATCGAATGTCGAACCCACAGGGACTTGTGTAAACTACTTGTCGAATCACTCTAATTGTTATTTAATCAAGCCAAAAAAAAATCCAAGAATGTATTAATTTATACTATGATTCTATGAACTAACTAATTATCAAGTGACAAAAATATTGTTGTGTGTATTCAGTAGAGACAAATATTCCAGGGTTGTGATCAATTCACCACTCGTATTGCATTCTAATTAACTCTCCCTTTCATATAATTCACTCATGGTTTCTAATTAATCGATAATTGCTCTCGAAGTACTACTCGCATATTCTCAATAGATTAATGCCTATATTCCTATGAAAATAATCTATTAGAACGCACTAAGATCACGATGATTAATTAAGCATGGTGACTATGTATATTCCTATCCTAACCACAAATCCGCTCCCCTGAAGGGTTAAGATCGCGCTCTCTTCAATTCTTCTCTAATCTATATACGGCTTTCCCAAGCAAAACATAGATAGTACATAGAACCTAAATGCTGGCCAGAAAATTAAGCAATTAAATGCAAAATTGAAGAAACAACCATATATTGAATGAATTATAATCAAGATTAAAATAATGTCGAATAACAATATTCATGCCTAACCACAACGCCAGAACAATGGGTGTTTAGCCACTCATACTAAAATTAAACAATTGTGTGTGTCGAATAACAATTGTGCCTAACCACAACGCCAGATAATCCTTTGCTTCCTCAATGATCTTGTGTGTGTTTTCTCTCCAATAATGGCATCCTCCCTTCAAAGTTTTGTTTTTTTGGGTCTATTTATATGTTGGGACAAACCCTAAACGTGTAGGAGATTTCTATTCAAACCGGGAAACACTTAAAACCCTAAAAACTCGAAATTGACCGGACCAGGGACCCAGGCGTTAAACCCCAAACGCCCTCTTATAGCCTGGGCAGGCCTGGCGTTTGGGTTCTAACGCCCCACTAACGCCAGGGTCTGCCTGGCTTTAGGGTCTAAACGCTCGGCTATGGCCTGGGTCACTTCTTTTCGACTCTTGAGCGTATTTTTGATGTTTATGCACCCATTTAGCTCAGCTTCCATCTCCAATTCACCTACACATGAAATAGACTCCATTATGCACATATAACGTGTATTTTTTATCACAAAAGCACACAAAATATAAGGTATAATGCTTCAAACTATGGATTCTAGCAACGCACCACACCCGAAGTTACACATGTCCACACAATAAGTCTATCAAGAAAGTCATTTTCTCGGGAAAGTGGTAAAATTCTTTTTAAAGGGACAATAAATATAGCTCTTAAATATTTGTTTTGAAACTTATTTGCTAAGTTTAATGATATTTCCTTAATACAACCCTATCAGGTACACAATTATCCACAGAGGAATCAACTCTCTTTTTAGATGATTAAAATAATAAACTCTAGTCTTCTTCAGATATTCATTTACGATGTAGATGATAATAGAAGTTTAATATTACACGCAGGATTATAGGTACAACACATAAGGCATACTAGTAGCTACGCACGGACTCCCATCACCTCGTGCGTACGTAGCCTCCGAATATAAAAGCATATACTTAATTAATTCACCTAGGGGGACGATTCTCCCTAAAATAACGGCAAAGCAATGAAAAATCATCCTTATACTCACAACAAATTCAAATTATATACTTTCCCAACCCCGCTTAGTGAAATAACAAAAATTCCCTCGGGCCCACGTGCCCATAATTTGAAATTTCTCGAAAATATATTCTACCCATAGCCTTACTAACTCGACTATATAATTTACTCAAATTTTCATGCTCAATTCGTGGCTAAAAATCTAATTTTCTATTTTCTAGGTTTCTTCAATATTTCTCAAATTCTTACCAATTTCCATACCTAATCCATCCATATAATCTTGTATTTAACTTAGAGGCATAAAGGATTTACTTACCTTGACATTGCATGAAAGAATCCTTTCTTTTAAGCCTCCCAAAATCGCCTAAGTCCATGAAGAAATGAAGACAAATGAACCCAAATCCTTATTTTAAACATTCTGCCCAGGACGAGTTCCGCACCCGCAGTCCTACCTATGCACCTGCGCTCCCGCAGGTGCGACAAAATCTCCCGCACCTGTGGTTTCCTCAACTCCAGCCAAAATCGGACTTGCGCTCCATTGTCCGCACCTGCGCCTTCGCAGGTGCATGAAATTCCATCGCACCTGCGAACCCAGCCAAGCCTACCCACTCTCGCACCTGCGGTCAAGACCTCGCAGGTGCGGATCACACCAGATGATAGCAATTCCAGCCTTTTTCAAACTCTCAACTTGATCCGTTAACCACCTGCAGTCCACCCGAGGCCCCCGGGACCCCGTCCAATTATACCAGCCTGTTCCAAAACATAATGTGGACTTGCTCGAGCCTTCAAATCACATCAAACAACATCGAAAGCACGAATCGCACTCAAATCCCAACTTATGAACTTAGAATTTCCAACTTCTACATCCGATGCCGAAACCTATCAAATCACGTCGGATTGACCCCAAATTTTGCACACAAGTCATATTCGACATTACGGACCTGCTCCAACTTCCGGAATCGCATTCCGACCTCGATATCATAACTTCCACTTCTGGTCGGATTTCTCAAAAACTTTCAAACTTCGATCTTTAGCCAAATGACTTCAAAATGACCTATGGGCATCCAAATTCACTTCCGGTCGCGCTCCCAACTCCAGAACCACAATACGAAGCAGTTCCCAGACTCGGAAGCCCACACGGACATCAATAACTCTGAAATGCACTTCAAGCTCAAATTTATGAAATTCCTCAAAAATGCTGACTTCCACAATATGCATCCAAATGCTCCCAGGTTATCCAAAACCCGATCCGGAGCTACGCCCAAGTCCAAAATCATTGTATGAACCTACTGGAACCTTCAAATCCTAATTCGGAGGTCGTTTACTCAAAATTCCAATCTTAGTCCAGTTCTCCAACTTAAGGCTTCTAAAATGAGTATTTTCTTTCCAAATGAACTCTAAACTTTCCGAAATTCAATTTCGACCACACCTACAAGTCATAATACCTGAAATGGAGCTGCTCACGACTCAAAACTGCTGAAAACGACAGGTCGGGTCGTTACATTCACCCCCACTTAAACTGATGTTCGTCCTAGAACGTGCTAAGAAATGCTCTGAAGTTACCTGGAATCACTATTTAACATTTCGAGCACCTGACCGTGCTACCACAACCCAGTTGAGTACACTAGCCTGAACATGACTACATACCTTTGTTGAATTAGCACCATGCACCGCATAATACATCATCTGACCACAATGACACTCCTTGAACCTTAACAGCCAAAATTTCACGAATCTGGTGCTCCTGATGCACGTCATAACAAATATACAAACATCCTTCCATAATGCTGACGATACCACCACAACGGAGGCAATGTGAAGAAATTCATACCCAACTGCAGAGTTAACAATTCCTTGAATACCTCATTTTGGCTAGAATCATCACTTCATTATGAACCTGAATAATGGCATTTGTTCTTTAATATACACTTCACTAACCTTATCGTACTGATCCCTGATCCGATAATCCTTTCTCACCCAGTATGAACTGCTCAGACAACAAACCACCCCAACATGACCAACAGCCTCACATGATACTTCATTGTGCCAATAGGCCATAACTCGAACATGATAAATAAGAAATGACTCAAGAAGGGACTTTTCAACTCACGCAACTAATATGAACTTTTCTCAAAAAATAGGAAATAAAACACAAGAAAAATAAATACATATTAACCCTTCTCATCATCACACTGTTGCGGCGTGCAACCCGATCCAAATAACATACCTTTGGCGGCGCGCCACCCGATCCCATCATAAAACTCACATAATGAAATATACACAAAGTTGAATCGCTCACTATTACACAAATTACTGAATATTGATCATAAAGCCATATACTTAAAAAACGCAAGGACAACTGAGGTGTGATATATATATATATATATATATATATATACACTCTGTATCTCAAGAGCCATCGTTCTCACATAACATCATCACTACGCAGGACCTTAACACATAAGGAATTATCAAGCCGTTTCACAACTCACACGGCACCGACATAAGACCACATGAATTTGGCGAAGACATAACAATCATCTAATATCCCAACACCCCTCCCTGAGGAGCGCTATACTGAAATGAACATGCCTGGCTCATACGGAGCCTATAGTCATATTTAAATCCACCCACAAACACCGAGTCTACTTTGCTCGCACCAAACTAAGCTAATTGCTTTTCCTTGGTCCATATTAACCCACTTTCTCTCATAATACGCGAGAACAACCATCATAGCCGGGACAAACACCACACAATCCCCCACTGGCCATACTATGTTGTAAGACAAATCAAGAACCCATAACCAGGGTACAAAGCCACCTCAACCGAATATTAATCTCATGTGACACTGAAGATAACACCAGCTTACTCTGAACTTTCAAATAACTTTTTCTTGCTCTTCCGAGATCATGATATCCTTATTAACACTGAACCGCAATCTTGATTCCTACTCCCAGTTACATACTGCTTACCCCAACTAACATGCCAATACGAGGTAGCGCAAGAATTTTCATCATAACTTCTGAACCACCAATAGGGTGAGCACTTCATCATATATAACCTTTTACCTAAATCAAATCGGTAGTACCACCTCAACACACGAGTGAATTCCCACAATCACCCAACATGCAAATCCTTAAGTAGTCTATACCACTATAGCCCTTCTGGGGTCCGCCTATACCTGACAGGCCATAGCACTTAAACGCTCCCACATGGAATCTATTATGACTGCCGACAAGCCCCGTACACACCGGAACAAACCACATGCATAACTTAACCACACTTGAGGAACTGATCACTGTCGTAAATGTGCCATTTCAACAATGGATAATCATCTTCAATTGCTTCAGAAATATTAACCACTTCCTCCAACTCATAGCAACCTCAACTCTCACTCATCCCGAGTGACCCTGATTCACGAGACTATGCTACCTAAATCCCGAACCCGTCTCATCTCCTCCTGATAATCTTTCTTCAATACGGAGTTTATTTCTCTCACTCCTCCATTACTATCCTGCATGCTGAAAGATATCATAGAACATTCCAACCATCCTCGTTTTTCTCATAAATTACTCTGCAAAAGCTCGATTCCCGATCATACTGTTGCCTGAAACCCTTTTCAATGAAACACGTGACTGAGTCACTATCCTTATAACTCGTACATGCCTTAAGCATAGATTCTGAATATTCCCCAAAGCCTAACGCTGGCCCGATAGGGCCAACTTTGGCACACATTCATCAAATCCCACGCACAATCACCATTTTACTCATTTCCCTTAGCTAAAATAACTTGCCGACACGCTGACAATCCGCATCCCTGAGAAGAAAACCCTACAACCCAACTGCAGATGGTGGGACTCCCCCACTCAGCCCGAAGCTACTCCTTGCACCACTCTAGACCCTACCAAGATCCTTTCTCCTTTGACAACACGATATTGATCGAACAATCCGTCCAATTCTTCCAAATTCTCTTGCTAGCACTACCTAAAAACTCAAATTCTCTCTAGCGTCAATCACACACTCTTCCTCCTACCGAATAGCCACTAGAACCCCCCACTGAGACATGCCAACCCCGACATCGCTAACCTATTCATAGAGTATAACCCACCTGTGGAAATCACCTATGGACACCTTCCAACGACGCTGAAATGCACGGTCTCTACGACTTCAATACCCTATCCTTCGCCCTGCTTCATTTACCAACTTTGCTAGTCCATCTGATCCTCATGGACATCCATTAAATGCGCGACAATATCTTCAAATTCCAAGATATGCTGTCGCTCCCCCACTTTGCGACTGCTCGACTTCTGCTTCTTACACCTGGCCTCCTAGAAATGGAACCACCGGCTAGCCACACTTTAGGATCATTCTCTGTAGCTCTCAAACTAGCAGATCACCACGACTTCAAGCTCTCCGAAGAGCATCGTTCTCTAGCTGCCTTTATTATCAACACTTATCCGGTACTGAACCACCACACCTCACGATCTCTACCAACTGCATTCTTCAATACTTCTTCTCAATACTCTGACCCCACGCAACTGAAGAAACCATAGCACTATCAAACCTAACACATTCAATTCGATCGATGACGATGAATACATGTCACAAGTGCATGTCCCACCTCACTTCAAGCCACCAAGTCTTACAACTTTATCAAGCCCAATCAGACCATTCATAACCCAAATTTCTTTCCTCTGCAGAGACTAAAATATCGAAATCTTGAAATCAAACTCTAAGAAGACCTCCCTTCAAACCATTCATCACCCCAACATACGGTCAAGCATTCTATCATCATACAGACATCAAACGACAACCCATCGCAAGGATCATCACTACCTGAGCACAGCCTTAAGGCTCGCAGAAACACAGCTACTGAGCTGAAAATACATATTATCCTTCTGCAGGGCAATAACAACAGCCCCCACCAATTACACATGGAAACGTCTCGAAGTACATTTGTAGCACCATTTCAATTCCTTAAATTCCTGATTCATACCAAGCACTTCGCGACGCATAAGATTGAGTAAGAATGAAAATAGGTATAAGCCTCAAAGGAATTAAATCGCACGATGAGGAATCAAGAAGGGAAGTACTCCTAACATCCCTGCAGCCTCTCGAAGATAAGTACAGATGTCTCTGTACCGATCCGCAAGACTCTACTAGACTTGCTCATGACTCGTGAGACCTACGGGAACCTATCGCTCTCATACCATATGGTCACGACCCAAAATGCCTAAGGTCGTGATAGCGCCGGACATCAATATCAGGCATGCCAAATAGTTAATCAATTGGAATAACTTTTCGGTTTTAACATTTATGAAAACATTTCCTTTCACTTTATTACATATTAACCAAATAAGAATCTGTTAATTAAAAATAATTGTTTGAATACTACACTTTAAAAAATATAACCCAACACATCCCAGAACCCGGTGTCGCAAGTACATGAGCAATTTCTCTTAAATTATACAATCATTACAAAACCTGTCCGAAAATACAACTGGAGAAGGAAATTTAAAAATGGAATAAATACAGTAAGAGGGAGACTCTATCAGCTGCGGATCGCCTCTGGATGATGCAGCTCGCCTAAGTCTCTGAATCCTCCACATTGCTATGAAAGTACCTATGCAATAAAATGTACATCAAGAGTAGCATGAGTACGAAAATAACATGTAAACAGTAAGTCGCCCACCTAACCTCGGAGAGGTAGCGACGAGAGGTCAAATTAGACACTTACTATATGTCAATTTAGAATATTTAAGAGTGACACTAAGCATGATTATCATAGGAAATTTATTAAAATCATGAATAAATATTTTCAAATCCGTTCACGTTTAACAGTTTGTATATCTTCGTCGTATTAATAACAATTAATCAACATGGGCGAGTTAATCAAATAACAATAAATCGACGGGAAGGAACAACTTCTTCCAAAAATCATTTTAATAACTTTAAATCTCTGTCATTTCAATCGACAACTTCATATTTCAGGCCAGTAATTAGGCAAAATTATAGCAACTACGCAACAAATATCATGCGCAAGCAATGCCGAGTGTTGACGGTCCGAACCAACATAAATGTAAATTGTGCACTGCCGAGGGTCGAATGGCCCGAACCATAGATGCATCTATCTGCCCCGCTCGCGAATCAATCATGTGACGTGGTAATACATAAAATACTAAGGCTAGCCTGCTCGCGAATCATACCTGCAACTCAGGTGCTCATATAAATATACACAAATACAAAGTCATCCTGCTCGTGAATCAGGCATGCGACTCAGGCACCCGAAGTTCCACATGTCCACACAATAAGTCCCCATTTTATCAAGAGAGTTGTTTTCTCAGGAAAGTGGTAAAATTCTTTTTAAAGGGACATGAAATATAGCTCTTAAATCTTTGTTTTGAAACTGATTTGCCAAGTTTAATGATATTTCCATAATAGAACCCTATCAGGTACACAATTATCCACAAATGAATCAACTCTCTTTTTAGATGATTAAAATAATAAACTCTAGTCTTCTTCAGATATTCAATTATGATTTCGATTATATTAGCAGTTTAATATTTCATGCAGGATTATAGGTACAACACATAAGGCATACTAGTGAGTCCTAGACTACCCGGACATGGCATAATAGTAGCTATGCACGGACTCCCATCACCTCGTGCGTACGTAGCCTCCGAATATAAAAGCATATACTTAATTAATTCACCTAGGGGGACGATTCCCCCTCACAAAGTGAGAAAGGAGACTTACATCACTCTGAAATTCCAATACTGGCTTCCAAGCCCTTCCGACGACTCTAACGGACGCACAACACTCCGTAACTACCACATAACGGCAAAGCAAATGAAAATTCATCCTAATACTCACAACAAATTCAAATTATATACTTTCCCAACCCCGCTTAGTGATTGACAAAAATGCTTTCGGGCCCACGTGCCCCGAATCTGAAATTTCTCGAAGATATATTCTACCCATAGCCTTACTAACTAGAATATTTATGCTCAATTCGGGGATAAAAATCCAATTTTCCATATTCTAGGTTTCTTCAATATTTCTCAAGTTCCTACCAATTTCCATACCTAATGCATGCATATAATCTTGTATTTAACTTAGAGGCTTGAAGGATTTACATACCCTGACATTGCATGAAGGAATCCTCTCTTTGAAGCCTCCTTAAATCGCCTAAGTCCATGAAGAAATGAAGACAAATGAACCCAAATCCTTGTTTTAAACATTTTGCCCACGATGATTTCTGCACCTGCGGTCCTACCTCCGCACCTGCGCTCCCGCATGTGCGACCAAATCTCCCACACTTGTGGTTTTCTCAATTTCAGCCAAAAATCGCACATGCGCCCCATTGTCTGCACTTGTGGCTACGTAAGTGTGGAAATTCTATCGTACCTGCGATCCCAGCCAAGCCTTCCCACTCTCGCACCTACGGCCAAGACCTCGCAGGTGCGTATCACACCAGATGACAGCAATTCCAACCTTCTTCAAACTCTCAACTTGATCCGTTAACCACCCGGAATCCACCCGAGGCCCCCGAGACCCCGTCCAATTATACCAACCTATTCCAAAACATAATGCGGACTTACTCGAGGCCTCAAATAACATCGAAACCACGAATCGCACTCAAATCCCAACTTATGAACTTAGAATTTCTAACTTCTACATCCGATGCCGAAACCTATCAAATCACGTCTGATTGACCCCAAATTTTGCACACAACTCATATTCGACATTACGGACCTGCTTCAACTTCCAGAGTCGCATTCTGACCTAGATATCAAAAGTTCCAATTCCGGTCAGATTTCTCAAAAAATTTCAAATTTCTATCTTTAGCCAAATGACTTCAAAATGACCTACGGGCATCCAAATTCACTTCCGATCGCGCTGCGAGCTCTAGAATCACCATACAAAGTTTTTCCCAGACTCGGAATTCCAAACAGACATTACTAACTCCGAAATGCACTTCAATCTCAAATTTATGAAATTCCTCAAAAATGTTGACTTCCATAATATGCATCGAAATGCTCCCGAGTTATCGAATACCCGATCCGGACATACGCCCAAGTCCAAAATATCGTACGAACCTGCTGGAACCTTCAAATCCTTATTCGGACGTCATTTACTCAAAATTTCAATCTTAGTCTATTTCTCCAACTTAAGGCTTCTCAAATGAGAATTTTGTTTCCAAATTAACTCTAAACTTTCCGAAATTCAATTCCAACCACACCTACAAGTCATAATACCTGAAATGGAGCTGCTCATGACTCCAAACCGCTGAATGACACGCTAGAGCTCAAAACGACCGGTCAGGTCGTTACAAGTCTGGTAAGTGAAGGATTAGGGTTGGAGGCAGGGTATTTTGACAAAGATATAGCAGAGAGAATGCTTACCAATATTTACCCAGAATGCCCATATCCAAGTTTAACATTGGGAGTGGTGGACATTGTGATCCTAATCTCATAACAATAATCCAACAAGATGCATATGGACTTTAAATAATAAATGATGAGAAATGGATTGGCGTTGAAACTCTACCTCATTCACTTGTTGTCAATTATTGTTTAGCTCTGATAGTAATGTTCCTTAACATTACTAGGTAATTTCGAATAGTTGAAGGATTATTTGAGTAATTAACTAACCCATTGTACAAATGCAGGTGATCAGCAAAGGGAAGCTAGGAAGTGCAGCACATAGAGTGGTGAAAAACACAACTCAAGCAGGGACATCTATTTGTACTTTTACTTGTCCAAAAGAGGTCGTTGAGCCTGCAAAATCACTTATTAATCCGTGGAATCCACCATTGTACAAATCCTTCAAATGGCGTACTGAATTTATGTTGCATTACCTCTGAAAGAAGTCAGTGTATTACGCAGCGTTGGAGCCTTTTAAGATCGATGCTTTAGCATTGTATGTATGACGGATCAGTGTTGCTGCTACCACTTTTTTTGTTATCTCAAATAAGAATGGATATTAGTTAATCCATTTGGTGCTTCTTAAATGTACTTTGTTAACATTTGCTTTGAAATCTATTAGGCATGCTACCCCTTGTCCATAAATAATGGTTCAATCTTGATGAGTACAATCTATTTCAGATACTTCTTACTACAAATACAAAGCGTATATTCCAACAACAATCTCTCATGATGTGATAACCCAAAGGGTTCGTCTCTTGTTTTAGAACTCTTTCTCGCTCTCTTTAGCCTTTAAAATCTCATTTTTTTACCTTCCTCGATTTGCGTGCACAGTCCAGACGTGTTGCCAGAAAGCATTTACGTGAAAAATTGATGAAATAACAATTTTTTGCCTTAAAAGTTGATTTTAGTTGACTTTGGTCAATGTTTTAAGTAAAAGGACCCGGACCCAGGTTTTCGCGATTCCGGTGGGTCCGTAGTGAAATCTAGGATCTGGGTGTATGCCCGGAAATGAATTCCGAGGTCTTGTCATGACCCAAAAGTAACCCTGTTGTGATGGCGCCTAACGTGGTAATAGAAAAGTCGACACACTACCAAAACCAATCAATATTTTCATTTTTAATACAAAACCAAATCTATTTAACAATAAACCTGCATAAGAAGTTTAAATCAAAACAACAATGTGGAAAGAAAGCCCGACATCAGGGTGTCACTAGTCATAACCATCTACTACAATCGTCTGACAACATCAAGACTAGCATAGCCTGGAAATAACTGAATACAGCTAAGGGAGGATAAGGGGGGAGAAAAGCAGGTTGCAATCGCTAGGCAGCTACCTTATTAACTCTGATGGACCTGCCATTGAGTAATCAACACCCACTACCGGGTTCAGAAATACCTGAATCTCCACACAAGGTGCAGGGAGTAATGTGAGTACGCCAACTCAGTAAGTAATGAAAGTAAATAGAGACTGAGCAATAGTGACGAGCAATAAAGCATATACAGTTCATATCATGAAATCTCAGTAAAATACATCAGGCTTTTAAAATCAGGGTTTTGAATCAACTCAACTCATTTAAATCCAGTTTCAGTAAAACCATTTAAAACATCTTTTAACAGTTTTCAATGAAGTGATTAAATAGTGAGTAAAAATGATGAAAACATAAATAGCCCATCGGGCAAAACTCACTCATATACAGCCCCTCAGGCAACATAAATAAAGATTATCCCCTCGGCGAACATCACTCATGAACCGCCCCTTGAGAAAACATGAATCATAAACAGCCCATTGGGCAAACCTCATAGTCACTCATATACAGCCCCTCTGGCATTACCTCACAATCGCTCGTAAACAGCCCCGAGGCATAACATGAATCAAGAACAGCCCCTCGGGCAAAACATCATATAACTCATTCAGGTTACCCGCACTCACTAGGGGTGTACAGACTCCAGAGGGGCTCTTACAGCCCACGAGCTATAACAAGCCACCTCATGTAATAAATCAATCAGGCCCTCAGCCTCATAAGAAGCCACGTTATGGCGTAAATCAGTCAGTCCTGCCGCCAAGCAAAAATCATGAATCAATAACAACATGTTGCGACGTGCAGCCCGATCCCATAATATCCTCACAACATAGGCCCTCATCTTCACTCAGTCATAAAGCTCTCAAACTACTCAGGCTATCAGTAAAATAGGGTGTTGAGCACAAAATATCATTTTATGCATCAAAACGAAGTAATAAAGACTGATTTATGAAATCGGTAAACACAACATGACTGATTACATATACTAAATCAAAAACAGTGAGAGGATATTACGAAAAATCCCCTAAGGGTCCAAACAACTTTGGCAGAAGGCCCAAATATGGCATTCAGCGCAATTTATAGGAAATTCTTTCTAAAACACATAAGTATCATATAATTAAGTCAAATACGCAACTTTATAGATGTTACGGGACGTACCAAGTCACAATCCCTAACGATGTACGTCCACACGCCCGTCACCTAGCATGTGCGTCACCTCAAAATAGTAAAACAATGTGAAATCCGGGGTTTGATACCCTCAAGACTAGATTTACAGCCATTACTTACCTCAATCCGATCAAAATCCTACTCTGAAATGCATTTGCCCCTAGAATCGGCCTCCAATCAACCCGAATCTAGCCACAGTTAATTCAATTTAGTTAATACTTATTATAGGAATGAATTTCATATGTAAATACTAATTTTTCCAAAAAAATCCGAAATTTAACTCAAAATCCCACGTGTCGGAATTTGACGAAACTCACAAAATCCGACAACTCATTCAACTACGAGTCCAACCATACCAAAATTACTAAATTTCGATAACAATTCGGCCTCCAAATCTTCAAATCTTATTTTTAAATCCCTAGGTCCAAATCCCCAATTTACGCCTCAAAAACATGAAATCTAGTCGGATTATTCGATGATAATTCAATATTATAAAGTAGAAATGATCACAAGTGACTTACCTCAAGATTCCCTATGATTTCTTGCTCAAAACAAATCGCCCCAAGCCGTGTTCTTACACCAAAAACGTTAAAAATGAGCGAAAAAAACAGAACAACATTAAGAACCCAATTCTGGTCGCTAAAAGCCAATTCCTGTCGCTAAAAGTGTCAAGTCTGGTCGCTAAAGGTGCACACCAGATCTGATGTACCGGCAGCCATTAATTTCACTAAAAATACTGTAACTCCGTCATACGAACTCGGAATTCAATTATTGTTGTTCCTATGAGTCACAAATAATAATACAAACATTGTTCTTCAATCTAAACTCAATTTGGAGCTCATTTGCTCAGTGCGATACCCATTTCGCTCGTTAAATAATTAACTCATGTTTCGCGTTAAAAACCCAATCGCAACTTGATAAAGTTATATCAAACTTTCCAGACCACTCCTATAATTCATTATCAAAATCGCGGAAGTCTCGAAATCAAAGTTCGATCTCTAGAACTAAAAATAGACCTTTCGACCATTACATGCTTCTGCTCAAAACGACAAAATCTTCAAAAAACTCTTCCAAAACTTATCTGAGCCTCATAGGACCCCAACCAAGTATACTAACAAGTCCCATAATATGACCCAAACTTAGTCAATGCCTCAAATTACATCAAACAATGCTAAAACCGTGAATCACGCCCAAATTCAAGCTTAACGAAATTAAGAACTTCCAACTTTTATATTCGATGCCGAAACCCATCAAATAAAGTCTGATGGACCTCAAATTTTGCACACAAGTAACAAATGACACTACTAACGTTTTCCAAGTCTTGGAATTCCATTCCGACACCGATATCAAAATTTCCACTACCTACCGAAAAACACCAAACTTCCAATTTTGCCAACTCAAGACTAATTCTACCACAGACCTCAAAGTCACATTCTGGATGCGCTCCCAATTCCAAAATCACCTAACGGAGCTAACAAAATTATAAAAATTCAAATCCGAGATCGAATACTAAAAAGTCAAAACTTGGTCAAACCTTTCAAATTTAAAGCTTCAAGTTGATAATTGTTCTTCCAAATCTATTCTGATTATCCTGAAAACCAATATCGACGACTTACATAAGTCATAATACATCATACAGGGCTAGTCATGCCTGAGAACTGGCGAGCGAAGTACAAATGCTCAAAAGGACCGGTCAGGTCGTTATAGTTCTCTAGCTCCATATATGAATTTTTATTTAAATTGAAAGCCTGAAACTATTAATGATTTTAAGCAATTTTCCTAATGTTTGATCTTGTTGGTATCGGGTCCGTATTTTTGTTCCGGAGCCTGGTGGTCCATTATTATATTTATACCTTATATGGGAGATTTGGTTGGAAACAGAAGTGATTTGGCGTGATTCAGACCTTCGGTTGAGAAAATAGGAATTTCAAAGTGTTCTTGAGAATTTCATATGTTTTGGTGCCAAATTCGTAGTTCTAGGTGTTAGTTTGTAGACTTAATCGCACAATCAAGTCGGTATGATGTTTTATACTAGTGTGCATGTTAGGCTTGGAGCCTTGAGGGTTCGGGTGAGTTTCGGATAGGCTGCGGGATGTTTTGAACTTAGAAAACTCTGGTTTTTGGCTTCAGCTGTCATCTGGTGTTTCCTTCTTCGCGTTCGCGAAGGTACTCTTCTACGCGGACGTGGAGGCTGGGTCACGAACATGGAGGAAGGGGGATTTACCCTTCGCGAACGCGACCATCTCAACGCGAACACAAAGTGTTAGGGACCAGGGGGAGGGGTCAGTCATTCCTTCTACGCGAACGCGAGCGATGGTTCGCGAACGCGAGCGATGGTTCACGAACGCGGAGGCCAGGGGGCATAGCCTTCACGAAAGCGAGGAGGAATTCGCGAACGCGTAGGCCTTGGTGCCACTGTGTATCGCAATTGCAACAGGTCCTTCGCGAATGCGAGGAAGACCTGTCAAGTGTTTTAAAACCGAATGCAAAAATGGGATTTCTTCCCAAACTTCATATTTCATCACTAGAACTCAACCTAGGAAATTTCTGAAGAGGGAATTCAACACCAAATTATAGGCTTGCACTCTTTAATTCATTTTCTTCAATTTCCATCATTACCCATTGAATTCCTAGTCCTAAATCTTGTTCATTCATGGTAGAAATTAGGGATTTTGGGAGAATTAGGGATTTTACAAATTTGGGAATTTAGACATCGATTTGGGGTCAGATTCCGAAACTTACTACATATTCGTGCTCGAGGGCGAATGGGTAAACTGATTTTGGTACGAACCTCGAGTTTTGACATAGCGAATCGGGGGTTGGTTTTTGACTTTTTTGGGGGAAATGTTGGGAAACCGAAATTTATGTATTGGAACCGATTTCTTTAGAAACATTTGATGTTATTAAGTTAATTATGGCTAGATATGAGTGGATTAGAGATGAAATTTAGAGGGAAAGTGGTACTTGAGCAGTGAGTGGCCTGTGGATCGAGGTAAGTGTTGTGTCTAACCTTGCCTTAATGGTTTAGGAAACTTTGTCTTATTTTCTACGTGATAAATCATATGAGTGGCGTATATGTGAGGTGATGAGTACCTGTGCGCCGCCAATTTACCTGTTTTAATTGTTCTCTTCCGTTCTCCTTATATTGTTTCCTCATTGCTTTACTTGTTACAATTGTAAGTCCATGCCTAATTGTTACCTGTTAGATAATGTGCTCCCTTGTTGAAGATATTTATTACCCAGTAGAATTATTGTTCCCCTTTACTGGTTTAAACTGTTATGGTTGACTTTTTCTGTGATATCCTGATTTGGTCTCGCTGAGTATTATTAATTTTATTAAGTTTTATTGTTTGTACTGCTCCCGATTGTTTTGCCCTAAATTTCAAGTGTTGGTAAGGCCTTGTGTGAATATTATGAAACTTATGTACACTATGTGTAAGGTATTATGATATATGGTGGGATCGGGTTGCACGCTGCAACAGGAGGAATAAGGGAGGATTGATGAGAAGGAATAAGGGTGAATATAGGATAGGATCAGATGCATGCCGCAAAAGGAGGAATAAGGGTGGATTGATACGGATTCATAAGGGTGAACTGTTATGTTGACAATGATATATGGTGGGATCAGTATGCACGCTTCAACATGAGGAATAAAGGAGGATTGATGAGGAGGAATAAGGGTGAATGTGATTATTCAGTGGGATCGGGTTGCACGCCGCAACATATATATATATTATTTACTTTTATTGTAGTTGTTACAGATGAATAAGGGAGGATTGGTGGGATCGGGTTGCATGCCGCAACATATATATATATATATATATATATATATATATATATATATA